>CAJPVJ010003170.1:0-11472 GCA_905397405.1 Oppiella nova
AAAACCATAAATATAGATTAAGTACTGGATTATCCATTCAAGAGATAATCCATTTCCCGCATGGTAGATACTGTAGTTACTACAAGGGGCGTATATGAATTAAAAGATAAAAGAGAGCCATGTGTCTAGAACTTAGTAATGCATTGGTTTTCACATTTAATATACAAATTTCAATAGAAATTAGTAATTTTTTATATACCTTTTCAAATTATTTTGTATATTAAATGTGAAAACCAATGCATTACTAAGTTTTAGACATATGGCTATCTTTGATCTTTTAATTCATATATATCATTAATACCTAGAGATTTAGGCTTAACTAATCCGGCTATCATATGAAATACTCTCAAATCAATTGGTCTTATATCATGGCTATAGTTATAGTAATTAATAGCCATCAATACAATTATGAGAAAATTAGCAAATAAGCAGGGAATGCTCGCCAATGATTTTGTGTCCAGGAAGTAATCTATACACTTCAGTAGAGGTACCCTGCTTATATTTGGTTAATCAACAAATATAAGCAGGGTACCTCTACTGAAGTGTAGTATTATTATAAGTAGTATGACCACCGGGTGTAATAATAGGTGGCGTCGGGTTGTAGGGATGGGTTTTAAAAATGATATCCCGATCCTATATCATAATAAATATATTTGGTCATAAATTGCGTACTATATATTTAATAAAACTTGTAGTTTTATATTCTTATACAGACTATCCTAGTACACAAATATAATGCAAGTATGGTATATTGTAATTAGTACTCTATGGTTAACAGGTTATTATGTTAATTAATTCAATTTATGGCACATAAAAATGATACTAAACCTAGTAATAACACCAATGTCCTAAAAATGTAATATTCGTATAATGTTAACTATATTGAATTTACAGTACAGTATATAAAATAATATTTATTTTAATTTTAGGTAACAGTAATATACGCCTAATATTTTCTACTAACAATTAAATTGACTCAAAGACTTAAATGAAATTCAATTGCTATATCTATTATATTTATACATAGATAATACATATACATGTTAATAAGTATTATTGAATTAGATATTATGTTAGTTATAAACTTTGGTACAATCTATAAACTATTAAAAGTTTATTATGAACTCATTGTAATTGTTTTCAGAATTTTAGTAACTAATTTTAGTAGACATAAACAACTACATTGCATATTTTATTTATAGATTATCATTGATAATTTATTTTAATTAGCGTCCGTGGTTACAGAAATTAACGTTAATAATAAATAAATGCATAGTCTAGCTAATGTATGATTTATAGCCAATGTTATATTTTCATAATCTCACATATAGTAGTAAACATAAAAACTATTAATTTTATTAATTAGTAATTACTATCTTTGTCTATTGTTATAATAATTTATTAAACGTGTCTGTTCATAATTAATTATGCCTAAAAATAACTTATATTATTTTATTACCTTGAAATAATAAATATATTCATACTTATAAATTATATTATTTAAATTTTAAATAAACATATAAATAATTACTTAATGTATAAAATATTAATTCATAAACCTTGTTAATAATCCATAAAAACAAATATTATTATATTTAACATAAATTACTTGTAAAATGAAAATTGATTAATAATATCTTTGAACTAAGAAAATCTAAGTACAATAGTTATTAATAGAGGATTATAACATTTATTACAAATATATTGTATTTAATAGACATTGAAATGGATAATAAATTTACCGGATGACACATAATAAACATATTTTTTGCGACCGTTTGCGTGTTTTTGTATTGTATTTCATAAGAATTATTGCTTTTTTAGTTACATTAATATAACTTATATTTCCGTGACATTTGCAATAATTATTATTTACTTAAATTAAATTAAAATAAAACGTGCCGCACGTGATATAACGTTACTGTAAATATAAATTTATTTCTGATTATGCTATTTTAAGTAGATTATTATAGCAATACATTGTACAGTGATTACAGTATACACGGTATATACGGTAGATGTTTCTAATGGTGCAGTTTTAGCTATCAGAATATTTTAATTATCAAAGCTTTTAATAGACCTAGTGCAAATATATTAATACTGACTACCATAAGGTACAGTAATAATCTTTGTTCACAAAAATATCCATAAAACATTAAAACATATTATATATTCATTAAATAATAATTAAATTCACTAATTGTTTGAAACTCTTAGTAAATTTTTGGATCAAATAAAAAATAATTTTTATATTCATTGATATTACCGGTATCTCCATTATTATACATCAATTTTAAAATGAAAAGTAGCTCAAAAATTGAACATGTAAACAATATTAAGAATAATAATAATGATAATAACATGAATTTAATTAATAATAATAATCTACAAATTAAAAGAAATAAATTTTTAGCTCAAACTAAAGTGATTCACACATCTATTGACAACTATTTTAATTCATTAAACAAACGCATATACAATGAGTTGTCAAATAATAAAAGTTATTGTTACAAGGATCTATTCATAGTATTGTGCTGTTATCTCAACATTTTCAAGACATTATGCCTTTTGCTACTTAACATCAAACGTGAGGTAAAAATATTGTTATTTGATTTCAACCTATTTGTGGGCGGATTTGAAAAGTACTTATTATTAGCCGAAGTTTTGGCACTTTTAGTTGAGTTATATTTAAGACATTTATTTTATATTCATTCAAATCAACGTTTATTTTACTGGAGAAACATATTTAATATAATTCGCGGAAATCAACGAGCACCGGTATTAAAATATACTACAGGTGCCCAGACACACGCCATTAGAAAGCTTATTACAAGGGCTGCCCTGGTGTTTACTATAATCAAGTATTGTATAATAATTTTTAGTAAGTATGGTAATAAATNAGCACCGGTATTAAAATATACTACAGGTGCCCAGACACACGCCATTAGAAAGCTTATTACAAGGGCTGCCCTGGTGTTTACTATAATCAAGTATAGTATAATAATTTTTAGTAAGTATGGTAATAAATTTTTAATAAATTATAATTAACTAATATATTTTGTGTGTTACAGAAATTAGTTTAGTTTTACTATTTACGGCATTCACACTACAATACTCAATTGGTGAGCTACTGTATACCTGGGTGTTTATCCTGATATTTGCCGTCAGTTTGTATTATATATCCGAAGATTTCTATGAAACGAGTGCTTATTTTTATCTCATTTGCTATTATTTCCAATCAATGGGCGAATATATGGATAGATATCTGAATAGGCTATCAAAATCAGGTCGACTATCATATCGTAAATTTTATAAATTATTTTATGAACACAATAGCATTTGCTGTGAAATAAGCTTATATAACCAGTTTTGGCAAAAATATTATTTATATTTATTACTAACGTTGTACCCGTTGAATTTAGTTATACTAATCATGCTATTGTATACAAAAGTGCACTTTTATATGTTAATAGTGTTTGTATTGACACTCATTTCATCATATTTTGTGATTTTCTTTATTTCGTTTTGTGTGTCAATTGTCGCTAAATCCATGCAATTGTCAAATGAAAAGTTGTTTGGTTTGCAATACAATATAAAACGCGATCTGAGATTTAAACTCAAATTATGTGTATTTATGGAGAGATTACAGTCAAAGAGATTTGAGACGGGATTTTCGGTCAGCAATCTATTCATTATGACATTCCCTAAAATGCTATTTGTAAGTGTTTTTCAGTTTATACCGTTTGAATGGCAAATGTTTTAATATTTGTTATATTTGTATTTAGTTAACAGTATTGTATTTCCGATACCTAATACTCACTGCAAGATTGTCCGAGACTTTCAGATGAATATAATTTTTAAATTTATGTTGATACAAATATTAATTATAGAAAAATGATGTTATTTTGTTTAAAGTTACTTTAATACAGTATAAATATTAATATAAATATCATCTGTCATTACAAAATTAAATACAAAAGTGTAATACAAACATTATAAAGTATAAAATACATTTTAAATAGCAATATGAAAATGTAAAATGTAATTATAACTAAACATTAAAACATTTTATATTTTTATTGTAAAAAATATGAAGAATAAAATATATTGATGTGGATATTGCAATTCAATATGAGATTCAATACTAGAGTTAAGATACAACTAATGGTTTTTAGTGAGAAATTATTGTCAAAACAACTTCCCATTGGATTCTCTATAAGTTTGTAATGACTTTTGCAAAACTTGGTTTTCTAAGTATTATAAAGCAATTACAGACAGTATTTATCTTAATTTAGTTTCTGTTTTTAGTTAACCGTAATGTATTCTAGTTATTTCATATTAATTACAAAATTATTAGAAAATACAAATGATATAGATAATTAAGTTGTAGTCTAAATTATAATTACTAGTATTCACATAATATTTGTCAATTAATTAGATTTTACTTATAGAGACAACATTTCTATTATTGACTCAAATTGTATTGTTTCACAACTACTTATTGTCTGGCATTTGATCATAAAATCCATTTATAATGTTAAATAGTCATTATTGGAAGTATATTATTCATTTGATGTAAACGACACTATTATATTTTGAAGGTTATCGTGTTTTCTAGCTTAAATTATCTATATAATTATCTATATAAATTGTTTTTTATTTGGTGTTAGAATTAATGAATACATTTATATTGGTACATTAAAAGTTATTCTGCCACAATTGCACTAAAAACTTGATACTATAAAGTACAGTACATTTACAAAAGGTTTTACAATATACATTTTAGGCTTTACATAATTGTTAACAATATGGATACAAGTTACACGAGTCTTTTAAATATGTTGATAATTTTATTTCAAATTCTTAATATTTTAAAACATGTACTCATTATGTGCCTGGGTGCTAATTTTGAAACACGAATGATTTTATTTGATTGGAGTTTATTCATCGGCGGTATTGATATCTACACGAGTATTGCACTGACGTTAGGGATAACCTGGGGTTTGATATTAAGATTACTTCTAACTTATACCACAAATGAGAGACACATTTATTGGACTAAATTATTTGAGATAATCAATCAAAGGATGAACATGGATGAAATGTATTTCAATAATAAGCATTTAGATATGCTATACAAACTTATTGTACGATTTAGACAATTAGTGAAACTAAAGCATATCATGTTTTTAATTTATTGTAAGTTTGAAGTATTAATATAAAGTATTTATAACTAATTAATTTTATATTTTGCATAGGTTTACAATTAGGTGCCACAAACATTGTTATATTTATTAATTATTATACAATAATTCAAATGCTTTATTCAACACTTTTTATGATTTCATTTACTGTTAGTTTGTATTCAGCCACATATGACTCGTTAAATACTTTTATTTATTTTTATATCATTTGTTATTATTTTAATTTAAGGACATCTTTAGTAAATGCTAAAATTAACAAGCTAACAAATAATAGCAAATTATTTAAAAATCATTTAAATGTTTTAAGGATATTTAGAGAGCATACTATCATTTGCTCACAAATAAACTTATTTAACATGTTTTGGCAAAAATACTACATATATCTCATTATCACACTTATGCCAATTAATCTAGTGTTTCTTATTATGGTATTATTCACTAAATTAGAAATTACAGCTAAATTAATATTTATAACTGTAGTAATTTATACCTGGCTATTCATATTTTACGTATTCATATGTGCCTCTCACGTATCAAAAGGCATACATTTATCACATAATAGACTATTTGTATTGAAATTCAATATTAGAATTAAATTAAAACTGATGGCTTTTATTGAGAAATTGCATACAAACAGACAAATTACGGGCTTTTCTGTGGGACCACTATTCGTGATGACATTTCCTAAATTAAGTTTTGTATGAAATACGATATTATTATAAAAATATTTATTAATTTAACATTGTCTTATTACAGCTAATAATAATGTATTGCCGATATTTTATATTAACCACAAAACTTGCTTATACTCTACAATGAAATCATACCTATATCCAACTTAATGCCATTAGAAATTTGATATGTTATCAAAGTAAAATTCAAAACAAAACTAAAAATTAAATATGAAAGTTGTGCATGTATAAATAAATATTAAATTTAATCTAAAATTAATGCACATAAAAAAGAATAGATTGTAAATATAATTTATTTTCAAAGTAAACATAATTAATAATATAATACATGACCTTTCAAACTGCATACAGTAATTAATAAGACTGTACTACAATATGTTGTGCAATGCTTGGTCATAATTAATGTGAATAAAACATTAATGATCATGCTAAGCATATTCATTAATTTTAATTGAATAATATCTATTTTTATATTTTGTCGAGATACAATAGTAACTAAGGATAAGTGAAGTACACATAATATACTCTAATTGATATTTGTATTATAAATACTTAACTTTGTAGGTCACTATAAAGCAAATATAACTTTCAAACTATTATAAATATAATTATTTTACTAAATAAAAAAATTAATTTTATAAGATGTTTGAATATTTAATATCTAGAAAACATATTATAAATAAAATCATTATATTGTGTCAAATATTCAATATAATAAAATACGTATTCATAATAGTATGTGATTTGTCTTATGAAAGTCGTATGAATTTGTTTGATTGGAGTCTATTTATCGGTGGTTTACAAATCTATACAAATATAATGCTAACAATTGCACTCATCTGGGCACTTTTATTAAGGATATTATTTTATTATACCACAAATGAGTCGTTAATAGTCTGGACTAAACTAATCTTGGTTATCACAGGTGAGATGAATAAAAATCAACTAGGTTTGCATAATAGGCATTTGAGCCTGGTTGAAAAGTTGAACATTAGATTTAAACGGTTATCTAAAATAAAACTATACATGATTATCATTTACAGTAAGTAATCATATTCAATAATTATTATAGTATTTAAGTTTTTATATGTTAATAAAATATTTTATTAAGCTATAGAATTGACCGTGACCCTGATTATAATAACTGTTAAATATTACACCTACATTCAATTTTGTTATATAATAATCTTGATGATAACATTTATAATAAGCTTTTGTGCGGCAACTTATGATTCAATCAAATCATTCATATATTTCTATATAATTTGTTATTATTTTAATTTAAGAAATAATTTATTGAATCAACAAATGTTGAGATTAATGAATAAATACTTTATTAAATACTATAAGATTTGTCGTGTTATGAGAGAACATCACATAATTTGCTCACAAATCAAGTTATTTAACATATTTTGGCAGAAATATTATTTATATCTAATTATAACCCTGATACCAATAAACATACTTTTGCTTACAATGATATTGTTTACGGAATTGGAAAGTTTTACAAAATTATTATTTTTAACAGTTGTTATATATACCTGGGTATTTATATTTTTCATATCATTTTGCGCGTCTCAAGTGTCAAAAGGCATACATTTATCATATAATAGATTATTTGTATTACAATTCAGTATAAAAACTAATATCATGTCTAAACTAAAACTGATGGCATTTATAGAGAAGTTACTCTCAAATCGACTTATTATTGGCTTTTCTATTAGCGGCCTATTTGTGATGACTTTTCCTAAATTAAGTTTTGTAAGTATTTGTTTATTATTAAATGCATGTAATGTTACAAAATATTTCTAATAATTTTCATATTTTTATTATATTTTAGGTGACAGTAATGTATTGCAGATATTTTATATTAACTACTAAATTTGCTCAAACATTGCACTAAACTAAGTCATTTATCGTTAATTGTCCGTTTGTACTTACGAATTAAACATTAAAATATACATTCAATTAATATAAATTATTTTTAGTTTTCATTAAATATTACGAAATAATAACTTGAACGGTTATTTCTTATGTCTACTGTACTATAATTGTTTAGTAGCAAAACCATTAATGTAAATAGGGTACAGTCCGGTACATAATATTGGTATTACAGAGTGCATTAATATACCTATGATATTCAATGAATAACATGTTATTGAACTAACCTAAATAATTATTGAATTCATATATGAAAACAGCATACAGTAATTGTGATATTACACTTTATATTACAAAAATACCAGTACACTAATTGTAAAGTAAACTTAAGTTAAATAAAATATTTAAGAATTATTTGATAATTTATAATTTAAGTTAATACAAGTTAAAATTGAAATATTTAAAAATAAAACAAAATGCTTAAATATCTCGAAAGTTTTAACAGCTATTATAGCATTGGAAATAAAGAGCCATTAAATATAATCATAATATTGTGTAATTTATTCAATATTTGCAAATATTTACTCATTTTATTACTCAATTTGTCGGATGACATACGAATCTTATTATTTGATTTCTCACTATTTGTGGGAGGCATCCAGGTCTATAGTAGTTTGGCATTTATTTCAGCCCTTGTAATGGATGTATTAATTAGATGTCTATTTTCTTATACGACTGATGAGAGTCTATTTTACTGGACTAAACTCTTTGATATATTAAGAAATAATAAGAGTATTCATGAATTAAATTTAAGTAACAATCATCTTATTATTATCAGTAAGGTATATGAGAGGACATTAAAAATTTTTAAATTATCTGAACGTTTGGTTATAATGCTATGTAAGTTACTTATATTAATGCTTCACTAAACTACCTTTCCCATTACTCGCCTAATCCCTATTTCTCAGTCTTTAGATATTATTAAAATTACTATTTTATTAACACTATATTATTTAATTTACAGTTTTACCTTGTATGGCAATGTTGGTACTAATTATGATAAAGTTCTACACAATTGAGCAAGCTATTTGTTCGACATTATTTATAGTTCCCACAGTAATCAGCATGTATCATATTTGTTTTGATTCATTCAACTCAATCACGTATTTCTATATAATTTGCTACTATTTCCAAGTGAGAACCATTAGATTGAATATGAAAATCATGAAATCAATTGCTCGTAATAATGAAGTCAGATATCGTACAGAGTTTCATAAACTACTTCACGAACACAACATTATTTGTTCACAACTTTCAAAGTTTAACCAATTTTGGCAAAAATATTACCTGTCTCTAATCATTACAATTATGCCAATCAATTTGCTTTTCTTGATTTCCATCTTATTTACTGAATTAGAAATGTTTGCATTTATAACATATGCATCCACAGTGTTTTATACCTGGGTATTCATGTTTTTCATCTCATATTTTGTGTCCAAAGTATCAAAGGCAGTGTATATATCGCGAAATAGATTAATTAGGTTGCAATTAAATATGACTTATAATACTAGAGTTAAGTTAAAACTGATGGCATTTATAGAGAAATTATTGGCAAAAAGACTTATTATTGGTTTTTCTCTAAGTTGTCTGTTTGTAATGACTTTTGCAAAGTTATTTTCTGTAAGTCACATTTTAATTATAATTAAAGGTACATAAAAATGTATAAAATATAAAAATATATCTATTTTTCTTTTCAGTTAACGGTTATGTATTGCAGATATTTTATATTGACTCTCAAAATGTTTCAAAAATTAAATTTTCAATAAATGTTACATATTGTATCAATAATAAAATTCTAAAAATGTAATAACAGTATTTTATAAAATATTTTTAATTATGCATGATTTCTATAATATAGTTACAATATAAACAATAGACAATATTAAATTCTATAATGTAAACTTTTAATCTAAATGTGTTGATTATTGAATTATTTGCATAGATAATTATTAAATAGTTTAGAAACAATCAATATTAATAATCAGTGTGACCAACCGTCCTCTATTGGAGAGGACAGTCCTCTATTTAGGGTGTCTGTCCTCTTTGCTTTAAATGAGAAATAGTTGACATTGAATGTCCTTTATTTGTGAAAATTATTAAATGCTTTTTTCGAAAAATAATTGCAACATAAAACTGTTATGTAAATTGTATTTCACATAATCATAATAAAATACATTATCATTTAACTAAATTTCATTTAAGTGCAGCAAATCTATAGGAAAATATGTAAAAAAAACTAATGACAAAATTAGTCCAAAAAATTAGTCCAAAATATTTTCAAAAAATTGTAATTCAAATCCACTATAAAATATGTTGTCCACTATTTGTCCTCTATTTATTCAATTATTGTATCAAAGTGTCCACTGATTACGAAACTTGAGTTGGTCTCGCTGTTAATAATGTTATAAAACACTAATTTATGCAATGTATAAGCATCATCATTATATTTATTGTTATTATTAATAATAATGTACTTTTACTTTGTACTAATGGATTTTACGCGTAATTCTCATTTAATGATAATATTTTTACTTATGAATATAGCCTAATATAGCATAATACCTTAAATATATTGTTTTGTAGTAAGACAAAGAAGTTTGTTTTCTAAAATATTTAAATAATATTCATATAATATAAAATATAATATTATAGATAGTAAATATAGATAACTTCAAATTTGTATTTATAAGCCATGTTTGCGTTCCATAGAAATAGTCAATTATCAGACAGATATTCATTAAATAAATGGCTAATTTTATCTTGTTTATTTAATTTAATTAAAACCATAATTTTATTATGTGCCAACTTATCACATGAAACCCGGGTTGTTTTATTTGATTTCTCACTATTCATTGGTGGCATTCAATTGTATACAACCATTGTTTTCACTATAGGCTGGATGTGGTCACTATTAATACGGATTTCATTTCATTTACCAACAAATACACATCAAACTATGTACTGGATAAAACTGTTTGATGTAATCACTGAACGGATTAGTTGTGAACATTTGGATTTAGACCAGGCTCAACAAATTATTCTTAAAAAGTTGTGCACAAGGTCTAAATGTCTATATAAAATGACAACTTATTTGTTATATATCGTTTGTAGGTTATTTGTCATTTAAATTTAATTTTATTAATATTATATTTTAATTACAGATATATTGTTTGTATTAATATTTACAACAATTTTGATAAAATATTATACAATGAAACAAATAATTTGTGCCACTATACCATTTACATCAAGTATTATTAGTTTATGTGTTGCCTGTTATGATACATTTTATTCAGTTTTATATTTTTATATTGTTTGCTATTATTTGCGGTTACGAATTGATGTGGTAAATACAAGTATTTCACAACTTATAAAAATAAAAATTAAATTTGAGTTATATAGAAAAATGAACAAAGTGATTTATGAACACAATCGAGTTTGTTTGCAAATTAAATTGTTTAATACATTTTGGAAAGTATTTTATTTTTGCTTAGTTTTAACGTTTATACCAATAAGTCTCATGTTTCTAATTATGGTAGTGTTCACCAAATTAGAGTTTTTTGCGTTTATATTATTTTCACTATTCGTATTATCAACCTGGGTATTTATATTTTTCATATCGTTTTGTGCGTCTC
>CAJPVJ010003171.1:0-11472 GCA_905397405.1 Oppiella nova
AGGTTAAGCGTCAGTCCAACGCCTATAGGTTCGCGTCGGGCGTGGAGTTCGTGGTGCCGGAGATCAGGGAATCATTCAGTTGTGAGAACAGGTCTGAAGTCTCTATGATTTGTTCACAGAAATCCCTAAAATTCATAATTCACTAATAATACTCATTCATTTACTGACACTTTAATATAAAACATATTGGATGACCATATAATAATGACCTTTATTAATATACGTTTGTTATGAAACAAATATTTCGTTAGCACTAATCAGAGTGTTTTGCAAAATTGGACAGTCATATTTTACGTTCACTTTAAAAGATGTTAATTAAATACAAAAAACAACTATATATTTATCTTTTAATGCAATTTGTTTTTTCAATAATTTCTAATACTTTCCACCCATTTATCTGATATAATAATAAGTTATTGAAAAAACATCTCAAATATATTCAAAATAATTGAATATTTTGTTTAAAAAAAATTAATCATAACGTTATTTGTACTATGCTGATTATTCTAACGAGTAAATTTGAGTGAAAAATAAGTTTTATAAATCTTAAAATAAATAAATCTTAACAGGGACTATGGATACTACACCGATATCGACAATAATTGTCAGGTGTTTCACGTGTGCGTCCCTCCGGCCCAACAATTCAGCTTTTTCTGCCCAAACACCACAATCTTTGACCAGAGATTACTGGTCTGTCAGGACGAGTCGTTTGCCACTCCTTGTCGAGAAGCCGAAAGGTTTTATGTGATTAACCAGAACTTCGGTGTTACGGACCCCGAGAAGTTGATCACAATCTAATCCACACGTAAATCACATTATTTTTTATAACATTTCCCATATAAATTATACTATACCTAGATTAGAAATTGAGTTATTTCTTACAAGCTGTAGTTTTCATAATAATGTATATGTTTTGCGATTAACCTTTTTCTAATACTTATTTAAATTGATATTCTTTTGATATCAATTTACAGATAATTATTATTTTTGAATAAAAAATTTTTATGTAATATATTTTCATATAATTAACAACATCTACAAATTTCGTAATAAATTGACTTTTAATTATTTTTGGATTGTTATTTTTTGTTTAAACTTATGCATTCATTTTATCTGTTGTTTAAATATAGGTTAAGTATTTTGCTTTTGCTCATCGTCTTAACCCCTTTAAACACCCGATTCACTAGTTTTCGTATTCATTCTGGTTATCAAACACAACAACAAAATTATCTCAAAATAGAAACTTTACTTTTAATTCAAATAAAATCTAATTTATGTCAAATAACTGTATCATTTCTAACTAAATAAGGTAGATAGTGAAGTTAATTAATTTTTAATCAATTTAATAAAGCTTGTTCAAATCAATTAAGATAAATCAATATTTATTGAGAAGTTTATCGTAAATGAGATTCTTTTATGACATATAGTAATTGTTTTACATTTATAGCTACAAAATATAAAAGTTTAATATTACGTACAGTACATCAAAGTTTATATAATTTAAAAGACTAAATTTTTAACGTTTATTAATATGTTGATATGTAGCTTAAATAATACTGTATTTAATACATTGCCAATATATTTACCAAATATACTTGGTAATTATTTCATAATTGATGGCATAAAATTAATTTGCATAATTGTGGATTCAAAAGTGAATTAAATGGGAACTCCAGTATATGGAAGGGCTCCGACATGGTATGGCTTTTTGCACGGCTTCTTACTGTTTGATAATAAAGTAAAGTCAATCACTGAGTGATTATAAAATCATTAATAAAATATTTTAAATTCAAATACAGCATTTAAATACAAACCTTACACTCTTATCGTAACTGTCTTTATAAGCTTTAGTCTCAGAATTTGCTAAATTTTGCTCAAAACTCCTTTCGTTTTGGTATTCATCATAAGACACACCACTCTTAGAAACTGACGGTTCAACCACTGATTGACTGATGACTTCGCCATTCTTAGGGACACCATAACCATACGGATCACCACCTGATTTCAATAGCTCTTTGGCGGCCACAGACCTTAAAAGATCCAACTGTTGAATGAATTGCTCTAAAAGTGACTTCAATTGACTCTCATTATTGTCATCAATTGAGTCATGTATTGAACCCTTGTCTGTATTGTCATAATTATCATGGATTTCCGGTTCTGATTGAAGTGGTGGTGAAAAATATGGATAATTGTCTACATTTGGTATTCCATTACTTTCATCATTAGGATTGCTATAAAAACTCAAAGGCTCTGATTGGGGAATGGGATCATAATTGGCATTTGACCCTCTGTGGCCATCAAAGAACTGATAACTTTGTTCGGAGTCATCTGAAGTGATCCTATCTTTTTTATCTGAATCCTTCACCTCTTCTTTAGTTTCTTGTGGTGTTGTAGTCATTGGTTCTTCTTTTGGTGTGGGAGTGGTTGTGGACTCTTGAGGTATGAACTGAGTCTGCATTTGTGGTGATTCCGTGTTGTATTCAAAGATGTGTTGATTTATGAAGAATCGGTCTTGAATTGGCTTTTCTGCTTCTCTGGGAACTATTGGCAGAGTTTGTTGTCTTTCTCTAATTCAGATCATAAAAACATTAAAATGCAAATCAAATAAATATGAAATGCTATTGTAATTGAATGGGTGTTTGTTTTACGAGGAAATTGTCTGCGGACTGACCCGACAATAGATGAACTAATAAACAAGTGTCTAAAAAGTGGGACATTTTTGCACAAATAAGACACAAATTTGTTAAATATATTGTTATATCATATCTGTTGGCATCGTATCATTGATGCCTATTTTATTAGCCAAAGATATCTACTGATTGTTAGCCCGACTTTAAAACCAGAGAATTCAACAAACTTTGGATATATAGTGCTCTTGACCTCAAATGTCTCGTAGATTTACACTTCCTTTTAGTGATACTAGAAATCATTGATTGATTTTTGTCGTTATATTTGTTGTGATGAATAGTATTAATAGGATTAATAGGAATCGATACTGGTTAAAACTGATAGAAATTAAAAATAGTATGAAATACTGAGAAATTATAACATTTATGATATACACATGAATAGAAAATAAAGAATTAATAATAATTTTTATAATTTCTCGGAACGGATAACAAAATGTGGTATAAAATATTTTGTATATGCAATTATAGTTACAAATAATGAAATGTGCTTGTCATTCCCAACATTTAAAAAATTTGAAAATATTTTGTTTTCTAATAATAATTCTCGTGTACAGTATATTCAATGTCAGACAATAAAAGCTCTTAATTAATGAATACAAAATGAATACTTTATTTGACTTTCTTAATGCAAAATATTCTCAGATATTATCTAAAATATGACTGAATTGTAAATTGAATTTTATTATTGATTTTGTTGTAAAGTAAACTTACCGATTGAAACGAAAAAAGATAATTTATTAGAAATATTTATTGTGTTTTATTACTAATAATTTATTGAGAATTTTACTTATGATTTTGAGATTTAATTTTAATTTGAGATTCTTTGTTGAAAGTGTAGAATTGATAATAAAATAATAATTAATTGTTTCGAAAAATATTAGCGAAAAATAAAACATTTATATTTTGAAGGACATTGAAAGTGAACAAAAAAAGCAATTAAAAGAGCTATAAAAACAATTAAATTTAATCAAAAATTATAATTTCTTGGCTAATTCTCTCTCTCTCTCTCTCTCTCTCACTCACTCACTCTCACTCACTCACTCACTCTTATCAGTTCACTATTATGCTGTAATTAAATACCGGGTGTTTTGGCGATAAAACTAATTGATATGTTATCTTAGGAAAATATTAAATTTCGGGCCCTATGTGTCTAAACTATTATTACCAAATTAAATATCAGAAAATTTTTTTATATTATTTTATAAACATATGAAGTTATAACCAATAATTGTGTTTTGAAAATTAAAATTACAAATAGAAATGCATTTATTATAAACTCAATCAAAATGTAGTGACGAGTGAGAGAGGCTTTTAACGGAATAAATATCCTGAAATTATATTTATACTAAACTTCATGATAATTGCTAAACAAAACAATACAATTTTAGACATAAGTGTAGGCATAAGTATAAGCGATAATTGAAAATAACAACAAAAAAATGTTGAAAACAGCAAACATCTCAACATAAGTCTCGGCATTCATTAACCTCTTTAAGCGAATGCTATTAAATAAAGTAAACTAAACAACAAATACAATACAAATAGAGAATGAGTTTTGACATAATATTTGTTTGTTTTCCACTCCATAAACAACACACCACTGACTGACTGATAAAATATAGTTTATGTCGACTTTCTCTCTCTTCACTCAATAGTTTGATCCATATTTGAAACACTTTCGTACTTTCGTTCAATTTCTTTACATTTGACTAATTTATGAGTTTTTCATATATTCCTGAATTAAGTCCTTAATTACGAATTACGATGCCTTTAAGGCGTTTATATAACAATTCACTTTGAATTTGTTTCCCCTTTAATACATGATTTGTCTCAAAAACAATATTTAATTCCTGAGAAACAATCAATTGTTATCTATTTTTGATTCAAAAATTAGACAAAGTTCCAGATTAACATGATTTTAAATCTGGTATATAATTTTTGCAAACAAAGGAATTAAAAATTTAAACAAAAGTTTTATATAAATGAAGGAATTTATTACAGAAAGAAATAAGAAACTCCTAATTATTAAATATTTTTATGAGAATCTATAAAATGGTCATCCCACAATTTGGTTGTTATAAAACTGTTTAATTAACACATATTTTGTACATCCTGAGTACATTTTTATGATAATTTCTGGTCTTATGTTATGATTATATAAATTGTAAATTACTGTTACTTTTAGCCGACTTCAGTGGAAAGCAACCATTTTTTGTGTATTTAAAATAAATCCACATTTTATTGGACAACACACTCTTATGGGAATTGAGTTTGTTTTAGACAATTGTTTGTTAAAACTGCACACAAAGCCAGACATCAGGGATGCGTTAATGACGACACCAATTGAATTCATCCTCTTTTCTTATAAGACACTCAAAAACTCATTGAAAGTTGTTTTCCAATCTCTTATTTGTTTGAATTCTGTTCAGTGAAAGTGCTTTCGAAGGCAAATATCTGTCAATTATTTCATTTCAATCATTTTGTTTTGAACAACCGTTTTGTGTATATTTTTAATATATAACTCTTAATATATTTATTTCAAATGGCAAGAATTTATTTCACGTTAACTGTAGTTATGGTCTTAACATTAGTTTCAACAAATATGGCCCAAAAATCAAGAGTAAGATTTTTAATTAATTAATTTTATATGATTTATTTAACATATAATGTTTAAAATGATGACAAAAATATATTCATTCATTAATCTAATATAAAACGATAGGTTAAGCGTCAGTCCAACGCCTATAGGTTCGCGTCGGGCGTGGAGTTCGTGGTGCCGGAGATCAGGGAATCATTCAGTTGTGAGAACAGGTCTGAAGTCTCTATGATTTGTTCACAGAAATCCCTGAAATGAAATAATTCACTAATAATACTCATTCATTTACTGACACTTTAATATAAAACATATTGGATCACCATATAATAATGACTCTTATTAATATACATTTTTTATCAAACAAATATTTTGGTAGCACTAATCAGAGTGTTTGTAAAATTGGACAGTCATATTTTACGTTCACATTAAAACATGTTAATTAAATACAAAAACTAAAACTATATATTTATCTTTTAATGCAATTTGTTTTTTCAATAATTTCTAATACTTTCCACCCATTTATCTGATATAATAATAAGTTATTGAAAAAACATCTCAAATATATATTTATCTATTCAAAATAATTCAATATTTTGTTTTTAAAAAATTAATCATAACCTTATTTGTACTATGCTGATTATTCTAACGAGTAGATTTTAGTGAAAAATAAGTTTTATAACTTAAAATAAATCAATCTTAACAGAGACTACGGATACTACGCCGATATCGACAATAACTGTCAGGTGTTTCACGTGTGCGTCCCTCCGGCCCAACAATTCAGCTTTTTCTGCCCAAACACCACAATCTTTGACCAGAGATTACTGGTCTGTCAGGACGAGTCGTTTGCCACTCCCTGTCGAGACGCCGAAAGGTTTTATGTGATTAACCAGAACTTTGGTGTTACGGACCCCGAGAAGTTGATCACAATCTAATCCACACGTAAATCACATTATTTTTTATAACATTTACCATATAAATTATACTATACCTAGATTAGAAATTGAGTTATTTCTTACAAGCTGTAGTTTTCATAATAATGTATATGTTTTGCGATTAACCTTTTTCTAATACTTATTTAAATTCATATCTTTTGATATCAATTTACAGATAATTATTATTTTTGAATAAAAAATTTTAATGTAATATATTTTCATATAATTAACAACATCTACAAATTTCGTAATAAATTGACTTTTAATTATTTTTGGATTGTTATTTTTTGTTTAAAATTATGCGTTCATTTTATCTGTTGTTTAAATATAGGTTAAGTATTTTGCTTTTGCTCATCGTCTTAACCCCTTTAAACACCCGATTCACTAGTTTTCGTATTCATTCAAGTTATCAAACACAACAACAAAATTATCTCAAAATAGAAACTTTACTTTTAATTCAAATAAAATCTAATTTATGTCAAATAACTATATCATTTCTAACAAAATATGGTAGATAGTGAAGTTAATTAATTTTTAATCAATTTAATAAAGCTTGTTCAAATCAATTAAGATAAATCAATATTTATTGAGAAGTTTATCGTAAATGAGATTCTTTTATGACATATAGTAATTGTTTTACATTTATAGCTACAAAATATAAAAGTTTAATATTACGTACAATACATCAAAGTTTATATAATTTAAAAGACTAAATTTTTAACGTTTATTAATATGTTGATATGTAGCTTAAATAATACTGTATTTAATACATCGCCAATATATTTACCAAATATACTTGGTAATTATTTCATAATCGATGGCATAAAATTAATTTGCATAATTGTGGATTCAAAAGTGAATTAAATGGGAACTCCAGTATATGGAAGGGCTCCGACATGGTATGGCTTTTTGCACGGCTTCTTACTGTTTGATTGTAATAAAGTAAAGTCAATCACTGAGTGATTATAAAATCATTAATAAAATACTTTAAATTAAAATACAGCATTAAATACAAACCTTACACTCTTATCGTAACTGTCTTTATAAGCTTTAGTCTCAGAATTTGCTACATTTTGCTCAAAACTCCTTTCGTTTTGGTATTCATCATAAGACACACCACTCTTAGAAACTGACGGTTCAACTACTGATTGACTGATGACTTCGCCATTCTTAGGGACACCATAACCATACGGATCACCACCTGATTTCAATAGCTCTTTGGCGGCCACAGACCTTAAAAGATCCAACTGTTGAATGAATTGCTCTAAAAGTGACTTCAATTGACTCTCATTATTGTCATCAATTGAGTCGTGTATTGAACCCTTGTCTGTATTGTCATAATTATCATGGATTTCGGGTTCTGATTCAAGTGGTGGTGAAAAATATGGATAATTGTCAACATTTGGTATTCCATTACTTTCATCATTAGGATTGTTATAAGAACTTAAGGGCTCTGACTGGGGAATGGGATCATAATTGGCATTTGACTCTCTGTGGCCATCAAAGAACTGGTAACTTTGTTCGGAGTCATCTGAAGTGATCCTATCTTTTTTATCTGAATCCTTGACCTCTTCTTTAGTTTCTTGTGGTGTTGTAGTCATTGGTTCTTCTTTTGGTGTGGGAGTGGTTGTGGACTCTTGAGGTATGAACTGAGTCTGCATTTGTGGTGATTCCGTGTTGTATTCAAAGATGTGTTGATTTATGAAGAATCGGTCTTGAATTGGCTTTTCTGCTTCTCTGGGAACTATTGGCAGAGTTTGTTGTCTTTCTCTTTGGATGTCTTTTGGGATATAAGTATAATTTGATTGTAACATAGTTTTAGGCCAATTGAAGCTAAGGTTAGGTACTCTCGCAAACTCTGAATTTATGGTTGGAATCGTTTGGGTAGTAATTTTCGGTCTCTTTGTAGTTGTTGTTGTTGTTGTTGGTGGTGGTGGTGGTGGTGTAGTTGTAGTAGTCATCAGTGGTCTGACAACTCTTTCTGAACGACTCTTGTGATAATTTGGCGTTAATGTGGTCGATAGGGTCTGTATCCTTAAAAATTGTGCGTTTATTGGCTTTTGATTAATTGGTGGCAACACTTGTGTGGACACAGTCTTAGGCTGTCTCTCAATAATTCTTGAGGAGAGATATTTGATGGGAAGGGAACTAAATGATGTTAAATCTGATGGTCGTTGAGTGACCGGTATTTCTACTTTCTTTGCATTGTTTTGTGTATTCAATGAATTAGTGTTGATATTTGTATTTGAATTGACATTTCTTAGATTATAAACTATAATATTGTGCGAAAAAATAAAATAGTCTTGGTTATCTACTATAATATTAAAAATACAAATAATTAGTAAGAAAATATGACTTACTTCTGGGTATATCAACGGTTGGTTGGGAATATGTGGCCGAATACTGGAGCGGAATATTGGCACTCATATGGTATGGCAATGAATACATGGAGTAGGCGTTTGCGGCGGCGGCATTCAGTGATCCCATTCCCATGAATTGGTTTCCCAATGACCGCATCACTCCCGGGGATGATATGGCTGTTGGGATGAGATGGGAAGCACCGCAACAGTGATTGAACGATACGATCAAAATATAATATACAAAACTGCTTAACATTTTGACAAACATTTCCAATGAAACCTTTGATTTAAGTTTGAAATTGAAATTCAATAAAAGTTGTGTAAGTGTGTAATCAAGTAACTCATTCTCGGTTTATATACAATGAAAAAGTAAAATAAAAATCAAAAACTAAAAACTAAAAACTAAAAACTAAAAATTCAAATTTTATGTCAAAATATTATTTTTTTATGGCATGACCTGCAAAACCGGGTCTTTAGTAGTGTATGTAATGAGTGAATACATGTTGTCAAAAGTTGGTGGAAAGTGGAGCTTACAATCGATTCTATAAATAACTTCTACTAAGAAACCAATTCATTGGACACTGAATTCACTTCTCATCCCAACTACTATTGATGTCTTCATTTTACTCATTAATTTATAATTCGTTTTTTGGCGCTTAAAATGAGTACAACTTATTTGGCTCTAAGCGATGAGAGTGTTATCAATATTAAAGTTATTATAAATAATTAATCTATATCTTATATTAATTATATAATAGAAATTTCATTTGATTTTTACCAAATATTTCAAAAAGTATGAATATCTTTAATTCTAATAATTCTTTGTATGATACTTATCTTATAAGATGTATTATCCAACCATATATTTAACATATAGTAATAATATTTGTTTTAAAATTTAAATCGTCATATTCTTTAGGCAAATAATCTTGAGTTATAAATATTATTTCTAAAGTGATTGTGATTTGTAAGAAAATAGTTATTTTATTGATTATTATGCTTGATTTTAATTTAAAATTTACATTAAAATAGTTTATAATTCTATTTGAGATTTTTAATGTTGAAAAGTATGATTAATAATATTATTAGTTATATAAAAATTATGATTTTTGACATAAACAATATAAATTGAATTAATAGTAGTGGGCACACATTCTTAATATAGATAGTGTTAATTAATCAATTATTTTATTATAAATAGAAAACTTAAAATAGAAAATTAGATGATAAAATATTTATGTAAAACAACATTTAAATACAATGTCCTTTAATACATCATTAAATTAATTACAAAAAATCGATATAAATATTTAAACTTATAGATTAGATTGGATTGATATTATGTGGTTTAATTGATATAATTTGCAAAATTATTAAAACAATATAAATAAGTAATACACTATACAATTGAATAAGATTTAGACAACTGAATTATTAGTGTATAATATTTGATTTAATGTTTTTAAATGTTTGTAAATAATATTTAATACAATTCTTTAAAAATAAATGTTGAAACAAATATTTATATGAAATATTATGAATGATGAATTTGAATAACTCATGACTGAGACTGACATTAAATTATCCAAATTTAGCACAACTTTTTCATTAATCTAATCTTCGCCCTAATCTATGAGGTGTTGTTGCGTTTGCAGTCAAAATGATAATTAATTATTTGTATTTTAAATCATACAACTATTTATACATCAAAATTTATATCAAATTTGTTTTATTCAAATTCCTCATAAACAGTCATTACTCTTATTTTGAATTGATTTTTCATATTAATTACTCGTATCTCATTTAATTAACTTTCTTCTAATCATTATTTAAATGTTTTTAATTATAAATTAAAAATATATTAAAAAGTACTCGAGTATATATCAATTAAACTTGAAAACATTTAAAATTTCTACCAGTAAATATAATAATATAGCAATAACTGTAATAACATTACACTAAACATTGAATACCAGTATCAAATTATTCTTAAACGTGTATCTGTTATCAATTTACAGACAAACAATAAGTTAGAATTAAAATATTTCAAAACTAAAATCTCTTTTATAAGAAATGTTTATTTAAGAGACAAATTGGTTATTGTAGTGCATCACCAGAAAGTGTATCCTCCATGACTTGGATCATCAAAGAGAGGTCTGGCCCTCTTTCCCATAACCACTTTCTTGCCCGTCATATGAGCCAACTGTGCGGGATTTGGCGCTACCCCTGGAGGTGGTGGCGGGATATTAGGCTTAGAGAATTCATTGAAAGTTGCCTGGGGGTCATAGCCTTGAGGCACTACAACACTGCCATCGGGAAGGGTCTGATAAGCATAGCCAGGACGGTATGGATTCTCAATATAAGTTTGCACTGGTGCCATTCCGTATGGCATACCTGGTGCCATTCCATAAGGCATTCCATATGGCGTACCTTGATAAGGGATAGGTGGGGGCGGTGTGTATTGAAATTGTGGATTGTATTGCATCTGTTGTGGAGGAAGGGGCTGTTGCTGAGGGCTCAGTGTTTTTGGTGTCGGGTCTATGTGCTGGGGCTGTGGTTGACTCACTTGTGGTGATTGGGTTGGATAGACAGTTGGCTGCACCGGTGGTCTGATCTGTGCGCGCGATTGGGATGAGCTTTGATTTGGTTGATCTTTACCACTCTTTTTGCATTTCTTTTTCCAATAGAAAATATTAAGACTTAAGACTCATTCTCCACAGAATCGATAAATTGTAACCACAATTGGATTCAAATTAAAATTCAAGTCTATATTATAAACAATTTTTATGTGATTATAAATACCAAGAATACAAATAGTATTTTGTAGTCCAAATAGTTTGCATGTTAACAATGAAAGCATTTGCGAGCTTAGTATCATTTAATTACTTTTGATC
>CAJPVJ010003172.1:0-11467 GCA_905397405.1 Oppiella nova
GTCCAAATGCCTCCCAAATGGGTTCCATGTTTAGTAACAACGGTGTATTAAAGATAATAATAGACAGTAAATAATAAGATATTCACAATCAGTGATAAATAGCCTACAAATGGACCCATAGATTGATCCCAACAATTAACAATCATAAACAATCAGATTCTGTGCAATTACTTAATAATCAATGTATATTAATATTATTTGCAAACAAAAATATAAAATTACAATAATTATTAATACATTATATTTATACCTACCTACATTATATTTTTATTATATAATTGCTTATAATTGCACATTAAAGTATAACCTTAATGTTTAATTTTTTGTCTAGTTTTAACATTTTTAGAGCCTTAGTCCTGTACACCAATTTTAATTAAAGTTTTTTATTATTGAAAAATAAGACTACATTATAAGTTACCTGTACAAATAATTGTTTTAATAATCAAATTACTAGATTTAGGGGGAAAATTTATAATTACTTATATTATACAAAATTTAGTTTATTTTGTGTAAAATTATAATACAATTTGAAATATAGTATATAGATCATATGGTATTAATGTTAACAGAAAATAAATGTGCAAGATTGAAAATAAAATACAAATATTTAATGGATTGAACATATTGTATTTATTGACTCAACTTCTCAAACAGGGTGTCAAGGATGATTTATGATTTCATATATATTAAGTCTGTTGTAGTCTGATGGTTGTCCAGCACTTTATGGCTGAATATAGTACAGTATAATAGTTAGTTTGGATGGATGGATGGTTAAAACTCTTGACCGTAAGCTCTATTTTGTTCATTTGTAATACTGTTAACATCTTTGTGAACATTTGTTTCAAAAGGCAAACGGTTTGTAAAAATTCGTAAAATGACTCTTAAAGTCAGTACTATTTGATCGATGAGACGGCGAATTAATAGAGCAATATTTGAGGCAATCCTTTGCTTTAATGACATTAAATTGATGAGAGATTTACTATCAAAAAGACTAGTATTCAATGTATTCAATAGTGGATTCATATGATGTAAATCTGCCGATTGTCTGCTATATCGTGATCGTTGCTGTTGTTGAGCCACTGGTGGCCAATATGTGGGTCCGTGTGTGCTATCACTAGATTCCGATGACTCTTGTCTTATAATTAGTGGCAATTTCTTTAATAACAACTTTTTCGCCCGAATTAGTGTTGAGATCTCATTAAATGTAAAAACAGTTTCACTAAATCTTATCAATTGTGATGAGATGACAAACACTACACAAATTACTACAAACATATTTACAGATTTCATTTCTTATCAAACAAATACATAATAAAAAATTAATAACATAATATATTTATATACAGTAACATATAATTTTAGCTGATATCTTACTAATTAGACTTGTGAAACACTTTTATGTTTATTATGTATAATATGTATTACGTATAAACATTGAACATGTATTAATGTGTGTGTGTGTGTGTGTGTGTGTGTGTGTGTGTGTGTGTGTGTGTGTGTGTGTGTGTGTGNCACACACACACATTAATACATGTTCAATGTTTATACGTAATACATATTATACATAATAAACATAAAAGTGTTTCACAAGTCTAATTAGTAAGATATCAGCTAAAATTATATGTTACTGTATATAAATATATTATGTTATTAATTTTTTATTATGTATTTGTTTGATAAGAAATGAAATCTGTAAATATGTTTGTAGTAATTTGTGTAGTGTTATGTCATCTCATCACAATTGATAAGATTTAGTGAAACTGTTTTTACATTTAATGAGATCTCAACACTAATTCGGGCGAAAAAGTTGTTATTAAAGAAATTGCCACTAATTATAAGACAAGAGTCATCGGAATCTAGTGATAGCACACACGGACCCACATATTGGCCACCAGTGGCTCAACAACAGCAACGATCACGATATAGCAGACAATCGGCAGATTTACATCATATGAATCCACTATTGAATACATTGAATACTAGTCTTTTTGATAGTAAATCTCTCATCAATTTAATGTCATTAAAGCAAAGGATTGCCTCAAATATTGCTCTATTAATTCGCCGTCTCATCGATCAAATAGTACTGACTTTAAGAGTCATTTTACGAATTTTTACAAACCGTTTGCCTTTTGAAACAAATGTTCACAAAGATGTTAACAGTATTACAAATGAACAAAATAGAGCTTACGGTCAAGAGTTTTAACCATCCATCCATCCAAACTAACTATTATACTGTACTATATTCAGCCATAAAGTGCTGGACAACCATCAGACTACAACAGACTTAATATATATGAAATCATAAATCATCCTTGACACCCTGTTTGAGAAGTTGAGTCAATAAATACAATATGTTCAATCCATTAAATATTTGTATTTTATTTTCAATCTTGCACATTTATTTTCTGTTAACATTAATACCATATGATCTATATACTATATTTCAAATTGTATTATAATTTTACACAAAATAAACTAAATTTTGTATAATATAAGTAATTATAGATTTTCCCCCTAAATCTAGTAATTTGATTATTAAAACAATTATTTGTACAGGTAACTTATAAATTATAAGTTATAATGTAGTCTTATTTTTCAATAATAAAAAACTTTAATTAAAATTGGTGTACAGGACTAAGGCTCTAAAAATGTTAAAACTAGACAAAAAATTAAACATTAAGATTATACTTTAATGTGCAATTATAAACAATTATATAATAAAAATATAATGTAGGTAGGTATAAATATAATGTATTAATAATTATTGTAATTTTATATTTTTGTTTGCAAATAATATTAATATACATTGATTACTAAGTAATTGCACAGAATCTGATTGTTTATGACGCCCTTAAGACTTAATTGTTGGAATCAATCTATGGGTCCATTTGTAGGCTATTTATCACTGATTGTGAATATCTTATTATTTACTGTCTATTATTATCTTTAATACACCGTTGTTACTAAACATGGAACCCATTTGGGAGGCATTTGGACACCTGTACTATTTTGTGATGATTTCTTTTTGAAGTTGTAGTTTTTTCTTATGAATCTGAGAGGCAATATATAATAATATGAATAAAATAATGAATTAAAAAGATATCTAATAATTATTTTAATTTTAATATTATTATATACTGTATTTTATTATATTTAAAAAAATAAACACAAAAATAATTAATTTGAGCATAGTTAAAATGCAAAAGTATAATTTAAATGAATTTTAAAATTATAATAAGACAATATCAATAATGAATTAGTAGTTACAGAGAAATGTTGGCCTTTATGCCTTTATTCAATATTTACCGTATCTTTAGTCAGAGCTTTTCAGGAGATTTTCAAATATTGCTGATAAACTGAATGCTACATCATTATTATGTTTGAAATTGATTTAGATGAATTCTTAACATACTGATCAGAATTTATTTGATATTCATTGTATTTAATATTTATTGAAAAATTATTACTTAAGCAAACAAATTACAACTAGACCCAAGAAGTTTTAGCAGTAATACTGTCAAATAATTAATACTGTAATATAATATATTATACTGTATAGGCAGAAGACAATCAATTCAATGTGAAACTGGGTGCTAAATATATCAATAAATGTTAATTAAACTAAATTGACATTGTTCATCAGTATTTATTTTTAATTACATCATCTTGACATCTGTACCTCATTTTGACATTAATTTTCACTGATTACGCCTAAATCTATATTTAAGCACTTAATACTTAGCATGATAACCTCTTAAAAATATATTTGGTAAATATAACAATAATCTGTATATAAAATACTGTAATATATTTCATAAAATTATCAATACTTAATATTATGTCTACAAAAGTTTTGCCTAAACACTATATTTTTGATTAATACAAAACTTTTGATATAAAATTTTAGGTTTTGTTAAAAATCATACTTAATATAAAAATGCTGCTTTCTATCTTGAAATACTTATGAATTATAAGAATAGCTGTATTCTTAAATAATATAATATTTTAGTTAATTTAATATTTAATATCATATTGTATATCATTTTCTATTTTTATGTAATAATGAATGAAAATAATAAAAAGTTTTTAAAACTTCAACACTCGATAAAACAGTTCAATACAATAAATGATGAGTTTTATAATAATAATGACAATGATGTGGATAAAAAACAAACGCAAAATTTGGACCAAAGTGATGAGACATCTATTGAAACACCAGTTGAAGACAACACTTCAAAATTCGATAAATATTTCTATACATTTTTACTATGTTATGCAAATATGACCTATGTGAGTTTTCATGCAATTTCATAATTCTATTATTTAAATTACAATATTATTGGGTGTTCATTTTAAAAAACCATGTAAATACGGTAAAATATAAAGTAAAGTCTAATGTGACTTAATATAATTTATATACAGTATAGAAACATAATTGAACATTTAATATAATAATTAAATAACTTATAAATTAGGAATGAAAAAAGTGGGTATCCATTAAATATTATAAATTATAAGTAATTTTTAAAAATAATAACTTATGTCAGAATATTTATTAATGCATTGAAAATTCATTTTAATTTTATAAACTCATACCTGATTCATTTAACTTGATAGGCTTTCTGTAAGGCATAACACTCTCTGAATAATAAACTTAAATATTTTATCTAAAAACTACAGTATGTGTCATATTATTTACTAAGCTTGTACTAATTTTGGATCATTAATAATGAATATTTTTATAAAATAAAATAAATTAAATTCATTTGATGAGATTTTTACAAACAAAAATTATTACTAATAGATTACTTGTAAACTATTAATACAATTTTTCTTTCATTCAGTACGTACACATAAATACATATTTATACACATAATACACATAATAATAAAGCCAATAATTTGTAATTGCTACTTATAATACAAGGGAATATCGTTGACAATTATGTCGCCGGCATTACTGGACTTCACGTGTATAATCAACTCTAGTGTAGAGATTGTGACCCATTATTACACACTGTATGCCATCGGAACGACAGTTGGATCGTTATGTATATAATTATAATAATAAGCGTTTAATTTTTCAATGGTTTATCTATAAAAGCATTTTTAAAAATTATAGTTGGCTTCCTATTTAAATACATAAACCGACAATTCACCTTGATATTGACGCTAGCCATGTTTGGTTTAGTAACAGCACTGTTGCCAATGAGCCATAGTTTTGAATTTATGTACTTATTTGGATTGATTGGAGGCATCGGAGCCGGAGTTTTAGACATCGTTCAGACGGTTTGGCTCATAGAGATGTGGGACTCTAAAAGCGGTTCAGTCTTACAGTTATCGGAGTTTGCCTATGGATTGGGTATAACTGTTGGCCCTCTAGTAGTCGAACCATTTCTTGCCGGTCAGTCTATTTTTATTAAAAGTTATACCACATACGAGTCATACATATATTATAATTGTATGTTTTCTATATGAGATCATTTAAAACTAAATCAGCAATTTTGTTTCTTTAAATCGTAAGATTTTTTACTGTGCTTACTACTAAATTATAAAAGTTGTTTACTATTTACAGTATACCGTAATTTTTAAAGTGTCATATATTGTAAAGCTTTCTAGACTTTTATACTTTAGTTGTAATCACTGAAAATTCCTAAGATTTATAAAGAAATACTAATTGAAAGAGTAGAAATCGTGAGTTTGTTGTAAATTGTCAGGTATAATGTGTATTTATCAATGAAAATGTTCCACATTTGAGTAAGGTAAACGCAACCACACTAGTAGCCCACACTAAGAAGGAATTCCTCGATACGGAAAGTGCGATTTCGGGCGATATGTTGATAATATTTGCGGCCAATAAATTGGCGGACATGATCATTTTTGAATAGCACTTTATATGACAACATTATAGGCATACATTTACCGGAAAAATTTAGTATCGAATTAATGATTGCAATCAAAAAGTTAACTTAAAGTAGTTGTGAATGAAAGCAGAGAATGAGAGAGAGAGAGAGAGAGAGAGAGAGAGAGAGAGCAAAAGATAACAACAAAAGACAGGATGTATAATACCTTAGAATAGGGTACAATCTATTCAATAATTCAATATGTTATACAATTTAAATAATATTTATATAATGAATGAAATATTTATATTATACTGGTATATCTGGAAGTCTTTTATTCAAATATTTCTAAATTACCTTTAAAATATTTTCAATTATTTGATGCATTCAAGTGAATTATTAGAAGGCATTCACTTGTGAGAAAATCTCATTATGTGTCAAAAATGTACTTGAAAAGTATTGAATACAATATACATGATTGATGTGACAGTTAAAGGCTAATATGTATTAATATGGAAGAAATATAATATAAATAAATGCCTGTTCAGTGTATTAAGTGATAATATTTTAAGGTATCTGTATATCTAATTCTAGCTTTCATAAGTCACATTTTAGTTTTATATAAATGAAAGTAACAAACATTATTATTACAAAATTGACAGAAATTTATAAATCATTATAACAATAATATTGGGTCGAACTTGTTAAGAACTATAAATATTTTGATATATTGGTAATACTCATACGAATATTTAGCAAGCAAGGTGCAAAGAGGACAAAATAAGACCAATAGACAGAAGCACAAAATAAATACAATCGCATAAAAACTTTAGAGTCCTTAACAAGTCTGACAAAATTTATACAAAATTTCATTCACACAAAACATTAGGTTAAATCAATGTGTTTCAAGGGGGAAAAGGAATATGTATTGAGCTGGCTGATTCATATTAGTACGTAGAGAGATAGGAAGGTGTGGGGGAATGACCAAGTAGTAATTTGGAAGTCATACAATATTACAGACGACTCTGAAGTATTACGGCTGTATATATATGGCCCCCTAATGTAAACAAAACTAAACAATGACTTGTAGATCGTCCAGGTTTACCTTAAAAGCAGCCATAATTTAATGTTTGGACTTTAAGGATTTTCTTATTAAATATGAAAGTACTTTCAAAGAGGAGTCTAAATATCTTATTTATAATGTCATGAGACTTCGGGTTCGGCCGCAGTGACCACTTTTACCAGGAAATGTTTCCGCTATAAATATGGACATGTGACATAGCAATTCAATAGGGATTTTAATTGAAAATACAATGATATATGTACCAAATTTATAAACATGAGTAACAATGCAAATAATGCCAAATTAGTGACGATAAATGTGAAAAATCATAATATTTTTTTAAGTCTTAGGATTTCTAAACTTTTATTTAAACTATCATATTTAGTGCAAAATTCTCTACCAAATCGATATATCACATGTCCATATTTCAAACGGAAACATTTCCCGATAAATGTGGTCACTGCGGCCGAACCCAAGGTCACATGATAATTTAAATAAGATATTTGGGCTTCACTTTGAATGTACTTTCATATTTAATAAGAAAATCCTTAAAGCCCAATCATTAAATTATGGCTGCCTGTAAAAACCTGGGCAATCTACAAATCATAGTTTATTTAGCATACGTTTTGTTTACATTAGTGGGTCCATCTATACAAACGTAATACTTGAGAATAACGCGTAATATCACTTGCAAGTTGTAATTAAATATCATTTTAATTTGTGAACAGCTTTTGATTTTAACACTAATTAATACATAAGTGTTGTCATCATTTGCTGTCATTTTCACCACAACTACAAGTGCTTGCATACAAATATATTTTTTTATTCATTCATATTCAATATTACGTACTGATCTGAACGACCCAATGAATACACATTGCTTCCCCCACTTGAAACACACTGGGTTAAATGATCAAGGGTAACTCTAAGCACTAATTAGATATTAGTTGTGATGTTATTGGACTGCTTTTTAATACATTTGAGACATTTAGTCGTAAGAAGTTATGGAAAGGGATATTGTGGGGACTCCCCACCGGAGTAGTGGTGTGATGACAAACTGTCTATAAACAAGGCTCTCATCGCCAATATTTGTAGTCTTGCAGACATAGCGAGTGTTGTGTTCGGTTGGATGTGTGCCATACTTGATGTGCGCAACACCCGGTCAAGTGATGACAGAGACACACAAAGTTAGGCATTGCACAGGTTTTGCTACCATTTCCACACAATTGTCTGAACACACAATTCAAAAACACTTTCATGTCTTTACTTTTCCTATTCAAAGGCTAGTTTGGTGTCATATTTGCATAGTTTTCGGTCCACAGGATTCACATGTGATGTTGAGATAACTCTTAGGTCGGCAACCGCTGGTCCTAACAAAGCTAACACTTCAAGAGTAGTGTTTGTAGTATAATATACATACAGTACATACAGTATAGCATATTATGATATACTGTATATCATTAAACTTGTTTGAAACAGTTTGTCATTGTAACTGAAAGTAAGCTTTAAATACATTATTATTATTTATATCTAGTTAATGTGAACAACATTTGTAAAACTTGGAGTATGTCTAGTTAATAGAGGTGTTATATTGGAACAAGATAATTAGAGAGGTATTCCTCAAACCCTTTTTGCTATCAATGCAAAACCCGTTATAAAAATGTATGTGTTTTTGAAACTCGCGACACAACACTGTTCTCGTAATGCTATTCAATGGGAAACTCTCGCAAACCCCTTATCAAAACTACCTCTCATTTATCAGTAATTATTTATTAATAACTAATTCAATTGAAATCATTTCTTTTTTAATTTACTGTCTGAAAACAGAGCTTTAAAATGATATGATTTTTAATTTTTAATTATTATTATAAGTTTCAATATTTTAATTAAATGTTTACTGCAAAATTTAAAGTACACTGCGTTATAATATACATACAGTACATACAGTATAGCATATTATGATATACTGTATATCATTAAACTTGTTTGAAACAGATTGTCATTGTAACTGAAAGTAAGCTTTAAATACATTATTATTATTTATATCTAGTTAATGTGAACAACATTTGTAAAACTTGGAGTATGTCTAGTTAATAGAGGTGTTATATTGGAACAAGATAATTGTTAAATAATACTTTATTAATAAATTATATCAGTGTTAATATATCCCTATTTACAATTAAATTAGGCGATGTCTGCCACACAAATGAGTAGACTTTTACACAAACTATTATCCATTTTCTTAAAGGCATCTGTTTTGCAGATTTCAAATAAATGATTGAAAGCAAAAGCAATGCAATATCTCTCAAAGTCGATTAACTTATAACGAATGGCAGCTATATATATGTCACAAAATGTATGAATCGAGAGATTATTTTTGATTAAATGAACGCATTTTTGTTTGAGCGCGTCCTCCATGTAAAAGTCGGCCAAATCTAACAGATCGATGACATCTTCGGCCGAAATGTCCACCAAATCCGTGTACAGGTATTTGAGGAAAGCGTAATAAACACTATACGAGTAGTCTTTGATGATAATCTCGTTAGACTCGCTCTCTGACCACTTGGTGTCGGAACTAAACATGCGCTCAAAATACTGGCAGCAAATCTTAATGAACCACTTCTGCACATAAATCACCTGATCGTCAATTTTGAACATCAGATCACTATTTGTGGGGTCATTGAAAGATTTACTCAGACTTTCAATCACTCGATTCGTATGAGTTTTCTCTATAAAACAAATGGGTTTATAAGTGATCTTTCTTTTGGACATAACAGCAAATATGTCGTGAATTGTCTTGAATGGTGTCTCTCGAGGACTATTAATCATATCCTCATTGAGACATTCGCCCCAAACATAGCAGAAACCATTCTGCGAGAGACCTACAGAGATGTTGCACCAGAACTCGGAGCCGATCTCCACGAACTTGTGCTCAGAGTTCACTTTGACGGCACCGTTCGTGTTCTCGTTGCTCCCGTTCCCCAGTTGTCCGCAATCGTTGAATCCAAACGCATACACATCACCCGTTACTGACAGCAGCAGTGAGTGATATAAGCCGCACACCATTTGTCGGATACAAATGGACCGCAAGTCGACTCGTGTGGGCCGGTTCTGGTGCTGGTTGTTGGCCACACCCAACTGGCCAAACGCATTGTTGCCCCACCCGTACACCTGTCCAGACTCTGTCAGCGCCAGCGAGTGAGCGCTGCCACAACTGATGGCCGCGATCTTGTGCTCGTCATAGCCCTCCACCAGAGTGGGCGTCATTTGGTTGGTGTTGGTGCCGGTGCCCACCTGTCCGTAATTATTGCGTCCCCACGCAAACACTTGTCCCGATTGGCTCAACACGAGGCTATAGTTGGCGCCACAACACACCCGTACTATGCGTTTTCCTATGAGTGCCGGTCGACAACACTCTATGTTTGTGCCGTTACCTAACTGTCCAAATGTGTTATTACCCCACGAGTAGATATCTCCAGAAGCGGTCATCGCTATCACATGCTTATAGCCATATGCGATGTCAACTACTTGTTTGAGACAAAGCTCCTCCACCTCCTGTGGGTCGAGTATCTCCCGTTTGTGGCCAACACCTAAACAGCCGTATCTATTGGTACCAAAAGCCCAACACTTGTCGTCATCTGTAATCATCAGCACCTCATTACACGATTCACCAAATATTGAACACAATTTGATTTTATTGACCATTTCTGGCCGAAGTTTATGTAAAACACTCCAATTACTTATGTTTGCCATCAATAGGTCCATCACTCCATCTCACCATCAAATACACTAACTTATCATCACAATAATCACAACTATTACTTCAGTATTAACAACATTTCATCCTCAATGCTCACATAATTAGTGATTCACCACCAAATATACTGCAATATTACGGTACGATACCATACAACTTACGCGCAACTTCAATTCAGTGCTATTAATATACATTTCTCAATGAACTTTAACCAACAAATCTTTCTCTCTATTTTTAAGTTCTAAAACAGGATTACTGCAATATTACGGTACGATACCATACAACTTACGCGCAACTTCAATTCAGTGCTATTAATATACATTTCTCAATGAACTTTAACCAACAAATCTTTCTCTCTATTTTTAAGTTCTAAAACAGGATTCAATGCTATAATGCCATGAAACTAGTATTTTATTTATAGTATTTATACATATACATATATACTTTAAATAGAGTTTTAATGCATTCGTCTAGCTCTCTCTCTCTCTCTCTCTCTCTCTCTCTGTCATTTACAAAACTGAATTTTTAATGATGTTTAATGAAAATTTAACATAATTTTAATTTAGTGATTTAGCTCTAAAATTAAAACTCCAGTAATTGGTCGACATGTCATGACATTGAAAAGGTTTTTTAAATAAATTTCAAGAATACTGGTATATTGTATGGAAAGACTACAAAAATTGGGAAATATTGAACTCAGAGAATGGTCAAAGATATACAGTATGTTTAAAATGTTTTACATAAATATGATTTGAATTTATTGTATTTGTATATATATAGGAACTAAAATGACTTGAGATAAAA
>CAJPVJ010003173.1:0-11463 GCA_905397405.1 Oppiella nova
TCCGACAATGACGACTAGTTTTCTTAGGGACTGGTATTTCAAACCTTGAATTACAGGCCTCTCTCTCTCTCTCTCTCTCTCTCTCTCTCTCTCTCTGGCACTCGCAGGCAATAGCTCTCTCGCGTACACACAAAGTCCCGGTGCTCTCTCGCACACTCAGTATGTGTGCGAACCTGGACTGGTGAGGAACAGGAGGTTTTTTATGTGTGTTGTCTGTACTGACTGTATGGCTCTGTATATGGAAGAGGGAGAGGGTATGCAGTGATGTGTTATGTGTGGTGTTTGGGAACTGGACTGACGAGAGAGGGATAGGGAGTCAGAGGAACTGGAGATCGAGATAATCACCGCTCGTTTGAATGGATAAATAGATATAAAAAAAACTATTTCTTATGATACATACGTTTGGTATGAAAAATATTTATTTGTGTGTGCCTTGCTAAGTTTTTTATTCAAACTTGTATGTTGACTATAAGTGAAAAGTATTTTGCACTCGTATGCGAAATATGTGCCAAAAATATGTGTAATAATATGTGTAATAAAATAGTGAATAAAACATATTTCTCGCAAATAATATAATAATCACGTGAAATGTATGTAATAATAATAACAATGCATTTTTCGCAAATATTTATGAAATAGTTTTGTCATTTGTTTTTTTTTCAATTTCTAGTGGTATTTGCAAAACTATGTGTTGTTTTAGTGGTTATTAAACTACGAAAATATTTCAAGACTCTTGTCATCCCTTTAATAGTTTCATTCAAAAAGACTATTGTTTTTGGATTTATACACAAACTGTAATAATAATTGAAATGATATTATTAAACAAATTCAAAATTTATAAATAGATTTTTGGAGCGCATTACTTCGACGCATTGACCTAGTTAATTTTTGTGAACCATTTAATTAATATATTACGGAAAAAAATATTTTCAATCACCATATTTGGATTAAAACTATTATACAAATACCAGTACGTGTGATACACACATTCTACCATAATAACCTAGCATAATTTGCTACTAGTAATAATACCCATAATTGTGACATATTTAATCAGTGTTAATAATAATATTTAACTCATAATAATTGTATTAAAAAACTAATTTTCAATCGCATATAGTGTACGACCAATAAAACGAGTGCTAAATATAGTTTGAATTTTTAAAGTTTTTTTGATACAAAATATTTCTCGCCATACAATACACACTCGTATAACGTATTTATAATATAATAAAAGTGTGCCAATTCTCACGACAAGGGATAGGGAGTAAGGGGACAGGGATCACCCCGAGTAAATCGCATCTACATTCTCACACACATAGTATCTCTACGCATAAATAAACAGCTGAATGGACAGGGAGTTTGTGTGAGGGAATACCCAAACCCATTGACTAATACCTACGAAAAACGGTAGACAACAATAACAATAGGATTTTCCACAAGGGAAAGGTATGTTAAAATTTTTGTTGACCATAAATAGTAAACTGTAATATTTATTTTGTAGTTAAATTAATTTTTTGCGAAAATTATTTTAAAATGTATGGTGGTAATTATTTTAATACTTTTTAATATTGAAATAAGATTACGAAAAATATTTAATATATTTTTTGTTATCGCAAAAAGTTTTGTAATCATAATACGTTTTTTGCAAATTTATTGTAACATAAATAATAATAATATTTGCATTAATATCTGAAATAACATACACTTTGTGTTATGAAATGTTTTGCTTACTTAACACCAAATATATTAAATATAATATAATGTGAATACGTGTATTGAAAATGTATTATAAGGTTACAGCGAATAATAAAAAGTTATACAAACTTTTTATCATTATTTTATTTCTCATGTATTTTAATATGTATTCAACACTTGAAATATGATTTATTATTGAATAACAAAACATTTGATTTCTTTGATAAATGTTTTTATTAAAAGTTATATAAATTTATAATTGGATAGGAATTGCGAAACAAATTTTTTAAATATTTTTTAATAATACATTTCTGATGGATAACAATAAGGGGAACGGTAGGGATGTTAGCAATTATAATCGCATTCAATGGTTACGAATGGTTAGGTAATAAAATATAATTATGGTCAATTATGTAATAATCAAATTATATAATTAAATAGACTATTCATCAGGCAAATTAATATCATAATTGTATGTCCGTAATTATCAGTAGGTTAATTACCTAGTTGCACGTATCAAATTACCTGCCATTAATATAAATAATTTTGTCAAATTAATAGCTATTAAAATCTATATTTAATATAAGATTATTTATAAATAGGGACTTTTTGACTATTTTTAGTAAGATATTGCAAACCATTTTTGTTTTTGTTATACAAAATGTGTTTTTTATTATTTTATGAAAATTTGTAATATTTTCCGTGATTTCCAATTTCGATGATTACATCTCGTAATCACATTATCCTTATATGAAAGCCATTAGTATTGCTATTCAATCACTCATACACTTAACGAGACGTTAAATCAAAATAATAAAACAAAATCACAATACGAGTCACAAGTATTTGATTATTATTTAGGGTTTTTTGTGTTGAATTTTTTCAATAGTTTCGTAATTTTTGCAACTCTTTTATGATTTAGTTTCCTCTCTCTCTCTCTCTCTCTCTCTCTCTCTCTCTCTGACAAGAAATCATTGACGCGTTTCTCTCTCGCAAAATGATTAATAAAAAATTGCGAAAATTTTTTTACAAAAAAAATAAAACTATTTTTTGATATATATATACGAGAAATATTTTTTAAATGAATAATTTATTGAATAGAAATCTATGAATTGCTTAAATATGTGAATATAGTTATAACGTAGACACTGAATTAATTTGTTTTATCAACCGATAAATTAACTTGCTAATTACATTAGGCTCTCACACAATAGACTTGGATGTATTTATGGCTATTAGTGAGGGTTTAGTGTATTTACAATTCATAAACATATGGAGAGAGAGAGAGAGAGAGGATATAAAAACAAACAAAAAGTGGAATACATTATAATAAATGGGAAATAATTGCCGAAAAATGCTTAAAAACTCTTCTCAACGGAAAAGTAATTATAATTTTTCTCAACGAAAGGAATGCCTTTCAGTACATAATATGTACGGAAAAATGCCTCATTTTTCTATGGGTCTGAAAGGGAAAGGCTGTTTGACTGTCTGTGCCCAGTCAAACAGGCGGCGCACACATTACATGCCATACCCTTCCCCTGCTGTCTCTCACTGAATGTATTGTACAGTATGTATGGTATCCCTATCTCCCGGTCCCTATCCTTTCCTGTCTCTCTCATGGCATTCATGAAATACATTCGCATATAATCTGTAACTTAAATATAATTTTTTGTTAGTTTATGGTCTCGAAAGTGAAATTCCTGAGACTCACAGACACTGACAGTACACACATAATGGACTACCATTTATAATGAACTACCAGTCCCCTTACCCCAAGCCCTTATGTGATTACTGTAAATGTCCGGACACACAAAATTTATTGGATTATAATCATAGTATTGCATGGTGTATAATTATACACATTTGCCCATTAGTGTATTGTTTTTGTAAGATAATGTATGGTGGAGGTTAGTGTACTGTACCTGATATATCATACCTGTATGCGATTTTAGATAGTTATGAAGTGTTTATAAACTTATACCATGTTTATAAGTTTTGCACAAAATTATAGACATTGTACAGTGAATCGACTTATAATGAAGTAATTTTTAGCGACTGAATTGCAAATTAGTTTTTTGTATGTTGTAACTTTTAGCATGTATAAAGTTTTTTAAAATATAATTTGTTTTAATACTATAGTGTAAATTAAAACTAATTTCTATCTACATAGTAAAATTTTTATAAATTAATTAAAAAAGGGTACTGATCCAATTCATCCAATTAATATAACACAAATTTTAATGGAACATTGATAATTTATACTGGTTAAAAGTTACAGCTTATAATTGAATTTAAAAAACACTTCATAGTAAACATAACATTTAATTATAATTTCTGTTCACTATATAAGGAGTTAATTGGAAATTAAATATATTTTTGTGTATATACTGTAATATATAAGTAACTAATAGATAGTTATTGGCGATAAAAAACCTGATCTTAACTCCTAATCACTTAAGTCATTAAAATAATTTATAAAATAGATTAAGTATATAAATAAAGTGTTTAATTTGTACAGGTGCACTCAATATAAAAAATAGTATAATTTTATGGTAATTCATAAATAAATATTAATAAAATTCAGTAAATATCGTACAAAATCGCCATTACACAATTAATTATAAAATTCTAGCTATATTTGTATATCTAATTAATTGGGAAATTATTTATAACATAATACTTCAAAAAAGTAAATGTTAATGTAATATGCATTTTAACTAAAAATTAAATTGGACAAGGTGATTGGCCATATAATAGCGCCTACGTACATTCCATGGGAAATATAATCAAGGTGACAGAATAATAAACTCATTACTTTTATATGACGAGATTGTGTTAATGTTGAAAATATTTTGCATGCATTTTGTGTTTGAATTAATTTATGTGCGGAATGTAGTGACGATTATAATTATGGGAAACCCTTTTCTATCATACATTTTATGTGTTTATATTTTTCTGACAATAACCCATTGGATTATATTAGATATTGTTTAATACAAAAAACAAAATTATAAAAATGAGATATTGTTTTATAATTAAATATCAAAAAAGGAAGTGATTGAGTATTGATCACGGTTAACTTTTATTAACAAACTATTTGTAATTATTATAAAATTATTCAAATATTACAGCTTGATATTAAGAATAAATATATTTATGAATTAACATGTTGAATTATGTATATAATTTAAAAATAATTTTAATTGTGAAAAACATTTATCATTAAAAAAGTATATACAAAATCGCATTCTGGGTTACTACTATTGATAAAAAAAACTTTTCATATTTAATTTTATAATTATGTAAAAATAGTCATAAAAATGTGGCTAATAAATAAATTGCATATTGGTAAAATGAACAACCCATTGTTACACTCAAACGTACTATTTTATTTAAAATTATTTTAAAACTTTATATAATATGTCAAGTTTTACAGTTTATTAACACAAAAAATATTTATTAAATTTTATTGTTAACTAGCTAGTTTATCCATTTGTTGTATTAGTGAGTGAGTGAGGGAGAGAGAGAGAGCATTTATCTACTGTCCATAAAAATGTTTTTTATATTACTTAACATTTGCATAGATTTCGAGACCATAAACTAACAAAAAATTATATTTAAGTTACAGATTATATGCGAATGTATTTCATGAATGCCATGAGAGAGAGAGAGAGAGAGAGAGAATGGGAGAGATAGGGTTGAGATTAAAAAATTAATATTTAAAATATGGATTGTATTAAAATGAAAAATACATTTTAAACAAGAAATGCGATATAAATATAAATAAAACAGATTTCATCGGAAGATATAACACAAAAATGATTATATTTTCGTAATTTAAATGGATTTTATGTCACGATTTGGGAAAATGTATGAAAATATTAATTATTAATAAATAAAAATGTTTTATTTTTTATGTCAGAAATCTCATGAAATACTCATTTAATGTATATTTGAGAAAATATTTTTAAATATTATATTTTTTATATTCATTAGAAATTTTTAAATATATTTTTCATACTTTTAGTTTTATACATTAATTTATTAATTTTATTATTTTTAAAATATTTAAATTTTACAAAAATTTCTAAATAAAAATATAATTATAAATATTATTTATTTTTGTTACGAAAATTAATTTGCAATTACTGTCCAAAAGTAAATTTTATTTTTATACATGCATTTTCGTTATAAACAGGTATTCACTAAAAATGTACCCCTCTCACTTTATTTACCCCCTCGTATATAACCTTTTATTGTCCAATAATTTAAGTGTAGATAATATCATAGTCTCGTCAATCATACGATCACTCAAAAAATGTTTGTTATGTTTATTTAAACAACAATTTTTTGTGAATATATTTTTTTGTTAATATTATACACATAAAAGTCATAAATAATTTATTCAAAGAGTTTTTCTTAACAAATAATTTTGAATTTTTTAGTCAAATGAGTGATAGAGTGAACACTAAATTACCTGAATATACGATAATAGCATTTGTGCATAAGTTTTATATGATATAAAAAGTGTGTAACAATTGTGTGTATATACTATGGGTAATGGGTTCGCATGTTATATCTATAAGTCATTCATCTATTATATGAGAAAATGTTTTTTGCTGATTAAACTTTGAAATGTTTTTATAATTATATTTTAAAAATATATTGAAATGAGGACTCCTATCAGCCAATTAATAGATCACTAAATTTCTACATTAATTAATAGTTATTTTTAAAAATAAATACAGTTTTAATAAATAAAAATATAATTTTTAATACTAAACTTAATTTCAGTATTAACATATTGTTTGTTCATTTAAATATAATTTTAATATGATAACTTGACCCCAAGGTTTATGTAGTCCATTTTATCATTTTTAATAATGTTATTTTAAAACTTTAATTAATTAAATACAGTTTTAAAACATACAAATAAAATTACATTTTTAAAGTTAGATTTGCAACCATTATGCTTATATTTAAAAATCTCAATTTATTATACACGGTTAAATGACACTTTTCTAAACTAGATAGTGCAGTTATAAATATAATAAAAACCAAAATCCTATTCAAATTATAATTTAATTAATAACCACAGAATATGTAAAATTTTAAAAAAACATATTTAATAATAACATAACATTTTACGAAACCCTAGCCCAATGGCTATGAATATAAGTTTTATTATTTATATTTATTAAACGCTTAAAAAACTTAAGATAATTTTATTTATGAATACATTATACACACAAATACACGACATATTCATTGTATGAATGGGTAATACATCACAAAAATGTATTTACTATAGAGAGTGTGTTCACTATTTGCTACGGTATATACCAAATAAATACAAACTCCATTTCCATTGTCTAACCATAAGACATTTTAATATAGCATGCTAAATTAACAAAATATATATCAGACACCTTTATGAACTATTGTAAGGGGTGTGTATTGTATATATACACACACTTACAAATTTATGATATAATATTATTTTTAATCTAGCCACGGGCATAAATAACAATTATGTATAGCCTGCGAGCACCGGGCGATTATAATTTTTCTATGCAAATGTTAAGTAATATAAAAAACATTTTTATGGACAGTAGATAAATGCTCTCTCTCTCTCTCTCTCTCTCTCTCTCTCTCCATGCCTTATATAGGAATTTCCAGCCCCGGGCTGTAGTCAATCAAATTGTATGTAGTTTTTAGCCCTCGCTATATATCTTATGGCATGAGAGAGAGAGAGAGAGAGAGAGAGAGAGAGATGTCATTTTAGTTTAGCCTCTCATACATACGAAACAATTTATTATTATTCAAACCTAATGTTAAATATAATATTATTACTCGTATTTATTACTAGTGTCTATGATTTATATATATATGGGACCCATTTTGCTCCCAGTGTTTTTTGGGACTACCTATTTTTGATGTCAGACTAATATCATTGACTATCGTATAATAAAATAATTTAATTTCTGAGTAAATTATTTGTGCATTCGTGTTATAATTAAATTTTGGTCTACAATAAACACACATTATTTGATAATTATTAAAATCATTATTAAAATAATTTTTATTATATAGTGTAATAAAAATAAAAATAGTTAGATTATGAAAATAAATTTGTTAATATTAATGAATTTAAAATATTTATAAAATAATAATAATCATACACCAAATCGGTCCAAAGAGTCCATATTTAACGATATTTTTTATGAATAGTAAATTAACAAAACTTAGAAAATATTTTACAGTTTTTGCAAAAGTTTAATGCTAGTTTTCAAAAATAAAAAATAAGAGGTACCTAGTCTATAGATATACAGTTTCTTTAATGGTAACTCATATTATTATATTATAACTACGGGATTGACTTATATGCATCCCCAAAGTGAGAGAGCTGGTTTTATATTTAATAATTTATAAATATTAATTTTTTTATTAATTTTATAAAAAGATGTTTAAATATGTTATAACTAAATCAATTAATAATTTAATATTTATAATTCAAAACTCATATTTCTAGCTCTCTCTCTCTCTCTCTCTCAGGACCACGAAATTGGGAGAGAGAGCTATTTAAATGTGATTACAATTATAATTAGTAAATTGTTAATTGATTTAATTAAAACATGATTAAACATCTTTTTATAAAATTAGTAAAAAAAATCATATTTATAAATTATTAAATATAAAATTTGGGGATGCACCGGATGCATATAAGTCAATCCCTATAACTACAGCATTTAAACGAAAGTGCATTCACATTATTATTATTATGTAATATGATAGAAATAAATCAATGCCAGTTTACTTACTCCCTGTCCCATCATTTGCAACATTTCATTAAAAGATAAAATTATTTTTAAAACTTATATTTTAAATACTATTATAAATATTAGTTCTTAATTTGATTAATTATTATTACCAATTTGATAATATTATATGGATAAATATACAGTATTTTACCTAGTGAATATACAGCAGATTTAATATTAATTAACTCTAACAATCACTATAACATAGTTACTATGATGACTAAAATAACTATGTTTAACAATGGTATTTGTTAATTGAATAATTTTAGTTTTTTTAATTCAATCATTTTATGAAACCTTATTTTTAAGTTATAAAACTTGATTTGTTTTGGGTTAAAAAAAAATATTATTTTAGATTTAATATTTTAATATTGATTAACTTCATAATAAATATTCTAAATATAATCATGCTGATATCTACTTTGTATAGTCTATATTTAAAATTAAAAATCCCAAACAATAAACTGTATAATAGAATAAATATTACATAAAATTAATATCATATTTTATTTTAAAATGCTAATGGCAAATAAAAACTCCTGGTCAATATTTTATACTCAAACAATAGCATACACAATTAAAATATCAATTTTTATTTTATTAGGCAATGTCACTAAAAAGCTTGGTCACATAATCACCATGCTCAAACCGTCGACACAACTTTCGTGTCAACTACAGGCGACTCACAACATGTCGGTCACACCCACCAGAATGGACGCCCACCCGACCCCTACACCCACTAAGATATCACCGCAGGATATACTGCGACCCAAACCCCGGCGCATAACCAGTCAAACACAACTGTCCCGTCACTGTACGTCAGCCGACTTGTCCCGCATGAGGGCCAGCCCGCAGACTGGAGGGGCTGTAATGGTGGTCAGCCCTGTTCAGCACCCGGTGCCCTCGCAAATGAGGGAAACCCCGGTGCCGGTAGCGGGTGGGCGTCCCAGTACACCGGTCAACCCCTTCAGGCGAGATACCTGTGGCGGTTCGGCGCCGGTATTAAGCCATTTGAATGGCAATCATCGTAGGGATGGGTCGCCGCGTATATCGTTGTCTCCCTTCCCCTCATCGCCCGTTAGGAACATTCCCTCCGGAAGGGAGTCCACAGGGAGTGAGTGATAGACATATTATTTTAAAATTATTTTTATAAAAATGATTGTAAAATAGTATCATCAAGTACATTATAGTAAATTAATGTATTATGTTATGGCAAACCAATTATGTTAAATCCGCTAATTTTCCCAAATTTTAAGTAAACTTAATTTAAAATTTACAGGTTTCATACTTATAAATATAGTTTTTATAACATTTTATAGCTACTAGCTAGTATAGTTTATCTATTAATTCGCAATTTATTTTAAACATTTAATTAAGTGTTTATAAAATTGTTTTCAATACTTTATCCAGGTAATTTAAGATTTAAGTAAATTTAAAATTAAAAATTCAAATATTATATATAAATTAATTGATTTTCGTTGATTCTCCATAAGTATTAAATTAATTAAATTTATTTAATCAAACATTTTTCTAAATATCAAAATACAGTCCATAAGAAAAAACTAAATTGTTTTCCGAAACCATAGGTTCAGTGAGAAGTCAAACGCCGCAAAAGTCTATAAAACCGATCCGCGAAACGCCGCCAATAAGACACTACATCCCCGTCGGACCCATACATACGACTACTGCGCCTCCAAAGCCGGCCCGCAATTCAGTCACCCCTCACACCTCTACACCGGTACCCAAACACCTCTACGCGTACTACCCGTCCAAATCGACCCCAGCCCTTGACGACCAGTCTATCTACGATGTGGTCGACGAGGACGAGGAGGTGGTGGTCCACGAGTCACATCCCCGCCCACCAGCACCGGTACCTTTGCTGAAAGGCATGTTTAAGGGCTCGCCGTCGACCACAGAGTGCGGATCCCTTTCCAAGTCCTCGTCCGACGGCACCGACCCTATAGTCAACAAAAAGAAAGTGTTGTCTAAACTCAAGTCCCGGCGCCGAAACATACTGTGCTTCGCAGCGCCGGCTAATGTCGTGTCCGGTGATGAACAGTACGGTATATATCAACAGTCGGCGCTCAACCGGGCTATGAGTGCCAGCGTCGGACGGGTACGTCAGGGCTGTTACGGCGGCTCCAGTAGTGACGAGAATAGGAGCTCAGGTCACGCCTCCATGTCTACTGACAGCACCCGGTCGTCATTCCTGAGCGCCTCCTCCCCTGTGGTCAACTCTATGGGACATACCGGTGCCGCCGATCATCACATAGCGAGTCATAATACGGATGCGTTTCAAGTGATTTCCGGTGGGAATAGCCGTCACGTGAATAATGTGAGGAAATGTGGGGTAAAGTCGAGGAAGAAGTTGGAGGCAATCAATGACAGTATATTCGTGGGAACGGGTGGTCAGCACATGGGGTTGGGATCTCTGGAGGGGGTCCGGGCAGCCATCGAGCAGATATCGCTCCGAACTCATGGTTAGTGACCTTGCTAGTATTACTCATTTAAATTATATTAAAATAATTTATAACGAATAGGTGTATAATCCACTTTATATATTTCAGTAATTTATGCTTAAATTAGCTTGATTATTATAGTTTATATAGGCTTTAGTTTTGTTAAAAATTACAGTTTATTATAGTAAGCTAATTATAATTTTTAAAACTTACAGTATATTAAATAAGCATACTTAATTAATTAATGTAGATAAATATTTTCTTTTATTCTAGTGTAATATACCATGTACCTATTGCTAAACTAATATCTATATTTTAATGATTAAGAGATATTCAATTGTCGTGTAAGTGTTAGCACTAGTATTTAAAATTCAAAATTTAAAAGTGATTAAATTTACAATTAATTATCCTGATCAAACTCTAGCTTTTAAATAAATAAATATAGTGTTTTACATTTTAAAATGTATAACAATTGCCATTTATTT
>CAJPVJ010003174.1:0-11463 GCA_905397405.1 Oppiella nova
ATAATAGATTGTGAGATCTATCGCACGGTTGACAGATAACTAAAATAAATGATTATTAGAGACGTTAAATGCATGCAAAAAAGATTTATATATTTTTGTTTATTCTTTATTATAATAAATTCTCATACTAATATTTATATATTTATAACAATTATCACACATAATCTTAGCATAAACCTAACACTTTATAAACCGATTGCATATAACAACACTATAATACTTATTGACTTATATTTCTCACAAACACTTTTCAAAAATAACTTAAGACTAACTTCCAAAATAGACTTTCATATAATAAATGACTTTATGATTATCATCAGGAATTGGTTGTGACTGAAGTTGAGCAGAGGAATTGGAAAGGAATCCTCATTTCGCTCTTGGTAATATACTACTTGGCTTTCATTTAATTAAATAATCAATTAATTCAATAATAACTAATGATTTACAGGTGATCGTTAGCATTTGTTCATTAATTCTACTCTCCATATTCATATTAAGTCCGCGTAAGTCTATATAACTTTTTCAATAATGTTTATTCATTGCTATTCCAATGTTTTTATATAACTTTCTCCAATAATGTCTCTAATATTTGGGTTTTCCTATTAATCTTATCGTTGAATTAATTATGAAAAGGCATACAATTATCGATTTGAGACTTTAGTAGCATTAATGAGCACTTTATTTCCATTAAAGCACTCGTTATTATTAAATCAAATTCTCGTCTATTTATATATACGGGAGACAAATGTCATGTCTAATGAAGATTCTGTTGACAGTGAATGAGACGTGACATGAAGGGGCTCTCAATATATTATGAGATAAATGTCTGGATCGTCGATTTATAGCTGACTTTTTAATTTTCTGCTTGATCAAATCTCTTTTTATTTTTGTCACAATCCTGTGAATAATCATTTTATTCTCTTAACTCTATGTATTAATTCTCTTAGACGTGAATAAAATAAAAACATAATTTAATTTTCTTATTTTTCAACAAAAAAATCATTTCGATTAAGATTTCGGAATCGATACAAACAATAAGAGACTAACAGTGGATGACTTACTAACAAATGGCACCAAAAGCTACAGATATAACGGTTCGTGGCTTTCGGAGCGCGAACTCCTGTTCATCGATATTCACGACTCGTTAGNAAAAATACAAGTGTATGTAGACTACTAACTCAATTTCCACATTTTCTATAGATTTTCTTTATTCGCAGTCATATTATATAATAATTTTTAAATACTTAATGTATAATTAACTTGTTATGATAGTGCTATGTTTATGACAAGAATATTCACATTTGTCAAGAATATGTGTTTTATAAAATACAAAATTATTAAACAATTGACAATATTTATTTAATAGAGTATAAAGAGTTTATCAACGTTGTTTTAAAATTATTTAACTAATAAATTGAATTCTTATTTTTAAATTATAATCCAAAGAATATAAAAAATAAAATCAATAAAGTGAGTATACAAGTATATAAGTAAACAAGTATATAAGTATTTTAGTAAGACAAAATTTTTAATTGAATTTAAAATAAATTATTGTAATGTTAAGTGAATCGATGCTATAATACTTCATAATTTAATTCTGCAAACTATGCTAACAAAATAACTTGAAATTAGTAGTAATTTGAAATTTTTTAGTAGTTTTACTCAACAAATATAAATATTTTTAATTAAATATTTTATACGCAATTTATCCAAAAATTCCCAATTAAAATTCAACTATTGTTTAACTTATATGAATATTAAATATTTATTTTTAATTTATTTTGTGAAACCTTATGGGAAATAGCTGTGTGATAAAAATAGAAATATTGTAAATAATAGAAAAATTCACTTCTTATGACATCAGTATATCAATACAATAACATAAGAGATAATTGCATAAGAGTACAGTAAACAGAATTAAAACTATTATTTTAACTCAATTTGCATCAGCAAAATGTTTAATACTAATGTCAGAAAACATTTTTTCTATAAAAAGTATTTTTACATAACTATTAATATATTTTGAAAACTCAAGAATTGTCGATCATTTCGTAAACAAAATTCCCTTAAAATAAAAACTAAACAAAAATACAATGTTTGTCTCGAAAGCATTGAAAAGTTGTTTACAAAAATTGCGAGCAAATAGTCGATCACTCGAAGCGTTATTCTGTTATTCTTGAGGTCAGACTCTCCCTTTCTGTCCTTAGCCACCAGAGGTATTGCTGGTGAGGTATGGGGAGAGACAGAGTCACATTGGGTATAAGACCAGAGAGGACGCGAAGTGAACGCGAAACCTAAGTTCACGACAAAGCGTGACATATGTAGTTATACAGCGAGTGCACCGTTACGTGCGCTCCCATACTGGCGCTCATCGTTAATCAATTGCATTCTTCTCTCTATCCGTGTTATACACAGTATATACAGTATATACAGTATGTATAGATATATATAAATATATATATGATAACAATTTTTGACTCCAAATTCTTCATTCATATCTCTTGTGTGCATATATTCTGTGCTTCAGATTCTTCAACCGTACCATTAAAATGAGAGAACATTTCGGATATAATTTATAGACAAAAATGAATGAATTTGAAGAAAAAGTAAGATTTAATTCATTGTATTCTAGAGTGTATGCAAAGACTGAGTGAGGGATTGAAAGCTGATGTTCAGAATATTGTGTCAAATATTTATTTGTTTTACATTATGTTTGCTATGAATTTTAAAGTCTAATGATCGCTAAATGGATTCTTTAGCGTTGATTTAAATATTATTTGGTGTGGATTATGATTTTGTTGAGAGACAATGAGATTTTGCTTTGAATCAAACCATTACCTGTTGATGAATGTCAAATGTCTGAAGCAGTCAAACGATTATCACCACCTTTTGGACTACAAGATGTGAATATCGAATTGATTTATGTTTTTATTTAAACGCTAAGTATTTGCTAACTAAATGACTAATGATTAGAATTTATAACCTGATAATATAGATATTAAATAATTATTGAACTAAAAATGCTAACAAATAAAAATTTATGTAAGAATTAATTATTGATAATATGGACGAAGTTCTGTCTGACTGTCATCTATCATACAAAGCGTGGTTTGATTTATAGTAAACCTTTTTCACCAAAACATTAATTTCTTTAATTGTCGTTAATTCTTGATTCCAAACCCTTTCCCTTAAACCCTCCTTTGGTGTGAGTTTCACAAACAGTTTCTCTAATGACTTATTAATCTCATATCAAACTGTGTTTGCAATCGTATATCAAAATATAAAAAATAAAAACCTAAAAACTATTCTGTCAAACATTTAGGTCAATCTCTCTCTCTCTCTCTCTCTCTCTCTCTCTTTCTTTCTTTCTTTCTTATGTTTCTTAATTCTCTCTCACATATCATCACATATTCTCATTAAATCCCAAACAGATGTGTTATAATACAGTCACTTATGTTCACTAATTAAGTATTTATGATAACATACATATGAATTAAAGTAAAAATCAATACAGTAGTTGACTCAATTCTTATGTCTTATCCTTATTAATCCTTAATGAGATTTTTGAAAATGTCGTGATATTTATTTAACAATTATTTGATTGAAAACCATTTACAAAAGATTTATTAAGTTATGAATTGTATTAAACATAATAGATTGTGAGATCTATCGCACGGTTGACAGATAACTAAAATAAATGATTATTAGAGACGTTAAATGCATGCAAAAAAGATTTATATATTTTTGTTTATTCTTTATTATAATAAATTCTCATAATAATATTTATATATTTATAACAATTATCACACATAATCTTAGCATAAACCTAACACTTTATAAACCGATTGCATATAACAACACTATAATACTTATTGACTTATATTTCTCACCAAACACTTTTCAAAAATAACTTAAGACTAACTTCCAAAATAGACTTTCATATAATAAATGACTTTATGATTATCATCAGGAATTGGTTGTGACTGAAGTCGAGCAGAGGAATTGGAAAGGAATCCTCATTTCGCTCTTGGTAATATACTACTTGGCTTTCATTTAATTAAATAATCAATTAATTCAATAATAACTAATGACTTATAGGTGATCGTTAGCATTTGTTCATTAATTCTACTCTCCATATTCATATTAAGTCCGCGTAAGTCTATATACACTTTACTTTTTCTATAATGTTTATTCATTGCTATTCCAATGTTTTTATATAACTTTCTCCAATAATGTCTCTAATATTTGTGTTTTCCTATTAATCTTATCGTTGAATTAATTATGAAAAGGCATACAATTATCGATTTGAGACTTTAGTAGCATTAATGAGCACTTTATTTTCATTAAAGCACTCGTTATTATTAAATCAAATTCTTGTCTATTTATATATACGGGAGACAAATGTCATGTCTAATGAAGATTCTGTTGACAGTGAATGAGACGTGACATGAAGGGGCTCTCAATATATTATGAGATAAATGTCCGTCGATTTATAGCTGACTTTTTAATTTTCTGCTTGATCAAATCTCTTTTTATTTTTGTCACAATTCTGTGAATAATCATTTTATTCTCTTAACTCTATGTATTAATTCTCTTAGACGTGAATAAAATAAAAACATAATTTATTTATCTTATTTTTCAACAAAAAAATAATTTTCTAATTCTAAAGCCTTAGCTATGTTTGTTATTCTCTGATTGTCACCTACTGAATGATTGTTTACCGTGGTTTTCGATGTCTATATTGCCAAGCACCGAAAGCCTCGCGCTTGAGGACAAGTAGCTATTTCACGACTCGTTAGTCGTCTATAATATTGACACCAAATATAAAAGCATTTTAGTCGATGGCATTAATCTGGTATTTATGACACGCATTATATCACAAAATATTTCTCAAACTAAATGAAAAGCATAAATAAAATTCATAATCAAATCTCTTTAATATGATTAGCGAACGAATAACTTTAGTATTAAAAAGTTCAGCGTATCGGCCGATAGGAGATATCTATTGCTATCAAATGACATGATTATGACCGGAAGCCACTCATATATAGCCAAATACACGGTCTATGACACGAAATCACATATAGGAGTACCGCTAGTGATGCCCGACTCGTCTGAATACCTACAACACGCCGGTTGGGCACCAAATGCTAATCAACTCGTATGTGACCTGAATTTGCAATGAATTACGAGTTTATTTAATAAGACTCCTTACCATTCAATCCTAACAATAGATTGTAATCCATAAAAACAACATTTACTTCTACTTCCGAATTGGGGACCAACCCATTCAGATCACCACTAATGGTAGGGAGGGATTCATATACAACGGCATTCCAGATCTCATGTATGAGGGTATGTATGGATGATCTTATTGTTAGGATTCTGTAATCCACTAACAATTGCCTACACGTCCTGTCCTGTAGAGCACATACTTAAGACACATCTGACGTATTGGTGGCTAAACGACGGCTCCCGACTCTGTTACGCCTCCTTCGACAACACACTTGTCGATCAGATGCCATACATTATATACGGGGCCACAAACGCCAGCTCTCAGTCCAGACCATTAGCAGTAGGTGGTGGCGGAGACAACGACTACCCCAAAGTCTATACCTATCCATACCCTAAGCCGGGTCGTGAGATATCTAAAGTGACGTTAACAGTGGTTGACATAAGTGCGCCCAATTACGTGCGCGCCCGTACACAAGTGATACCACCCGACGAGATAAGGGGTTGGGATCACTACATAACAGCACCGGTAGTGTGGATCACCAAAACAAGCATAGCTGTGGTCTGGTCCCGAAGATCGCAAAACTATACCGTCGTTAGTATATGTAAAGAGGAGACCAATTGGGTCTGCAATAAGTTGATTGAGGAACAGTTGAGTGGACCCAAGGGGTGGCTGATGGTGGACGAGGGGCCGGTATTCTCGGACGACAAGAAGTATATGTTTATGCGACTGCCGGTGGCTGACGGCACGTTTGGTACATACGATCACATCGCTATGATATACACCGAAAGCGGGAAAAAATATTTCTTAACCCACGGCCAGTTCGTTGTCACCAAAATATTCGCCTATCGATCCGATTTGCATACTTTGTAAGCATTTTTGGTTTTTTATTGTACCCTGTAATCATTTTAAACTTTTTAAACTCTAAATTTTGGTATTTATTTTTTAATACAAAACTATTTGCAGATACTTTGCGGCCACAGTATATAACGATCCCGGGAGCAGGTAATAAAACACAAATATACTGTAGTTTAATTTCCTATATGTTATATAATAATGTGTTGTGTTGTATCACATGACAATTAGGCACATATTCTCGGTGACGGACATGAATTCTCTGAACCCAAGAAAAATTGAATGCCTTTCATGTAATGCTAGCGAAAAATGTTGGTTTAATAACGCGATATTCAGCCCTAACGGACGCTATTATGTATCCGAGTGTTTAGGTATGGTTACATGAATTCTCTGAACCCAAGAAAAATTGAATGCCTTTCATGTAATGCTAGCGAAAAATGTTGGTTTAATAACGCGATATTCAGCCCTAACGGACGCTATTATGTATCCGAGTGTTTAGGTATGGTTTAATTAATTTCATTATTATAATGTTTTTTATTAAGATAATTTTTATCCAAAATCTAACACCAAAAGGGCCTGAGATTCCGACAATACATCTGTTGTCAGTCGATGAAAACAAATTCATTGAAACTCTGGACACGACCGCAAAATTGCGGACAGAATTGGAGACAAAGATGATGCCTAAAATAAAATACCTAACGATTCCCAACGATAAGGGGCCCGACATTCGAGTGGAACTCATTTTACCCCAAAGTCTCATTGAAGACGAAGACACCAAATATCCAGCGGTTATTGAAATGTATGTCAAAATACAAAACTATTATTCTGTAGTATGAGTTGTATTGATAGTCATAATAATGAAATGCATTGAAAACAGCAATAATCTACCGAACACTCAATCAGTGAACTACGAGTACCGACTCGATTGGTCCCGATATTTGACGAGTAAAAAGGATTACATCACTATTCATATCGACGGCAGAGGCACCGGATATCAGGGAAACCGACATATGTTTGAAGTAATCGGGGAATTAGGCAAAGAAGAGATCCACGACTTGAAGATTGCCATTAAGTAAAATAAGTTTCTATTGATATATTGAGTAGTATTTAGCAACAATTATCTAAAACACCTAGATAATTATGTACTATATTATCTATTATATACAGTTATCTGAAAAAGAAGTTGCCGTACATTGATGAGGACAAGATCGTGGTGTGGGGCCGGGACTACGGGGGCTTCATAACCATGTCATTGTTGGCCACCACTGAGCCCACCACAGATAAGAAACACCCAAATATGGACATGGTCACCTGTGCCATTGCTGTCACTCCCATATCAAACTGGAAAAATTATTGTATGTTTTCTAAAATAGCCAAGCTTAAGCACTTTTGTCTGATAAGTTTCAATTGTCGCACATGTAGTGTCGGTGTTTTCCGAGCGCTATATAGGACAGCCCTACTCTAACTATGACATCAATTACCAGAACTCGCGATTGACTCAAATAATTGAACAAAAACACAACAATCTGAAGAAGAAGACATTCCTCTTAGTTCACGGCACGAGTGATAAACGGGTGAACATCGACCACACAATGCTACTTATGAAGGAGTTGACCGATAAGTCGATTCAGTTCAAAGTCCAGGTACATTTACTAATTATTTAATTAATACTAATCTCTAAATATAGACATTAATTGAATGAAATATTGAGATCTAACTCACATATCATGTCTCCCCGATAGTTGTATCCGGACAGTGGTATCATAGAGTCGTGGGAGCGGTCGGTTCGCAAGCACTTCTACCTAACAATGGAGGACTTCTTTGCCAAATGCTTCCAAGTGGAGGACCAGGAGGAGGCCCTCGATCTCATCAACTTAACCCCGTGGAAGAAGAATGCGCCCAAAGTATAGGTGCCACTAAATCCTTGTAATGTATCGTACGGTTGAATGTAATTCAATATATTTTGAGCCATTTGTCATCTATTCCTCTGTCGCCAAAGATATGAGTGACACAAAAATGTTTGTCTCTTTTGAAAACATAAGACTCTAATTATTTGATAACATATTTAATCGCTTTTTATATGGATTTAGTGAATACGCCTTCCATTCAAACACAATGAAAGCTAATGTATTGTATAATTGAGATGAAAGGACTTTTAGTTGAATATCAATCCCATTTCATCTAGTACACAGTAATTCAGATATTTTTTGTTTATTTAATTTTCTTATTATTTTATAATTATTTTTCTTATATTTAATTATATATATTTTATAAAGATTAATATTTTATTTAATTACTACAATAATTGCACAGAGCATTCAGATTTTTTCTAAACTATTAGTGAAATATTATGCAATGACTTACTTTTAATCAAATTATAATTATTAAATTTATGAAAATTCTTGAAAATAATGATAAAATATTCGGATAATAACTTAGAGATTACAGTACTGTTAATGATACTAAAGTGAGTTTCATTTGAATGATAATCTTAAAGATTTTAAAACAATGTGTTCTCATGTTCTGTATTATAAGAGTTATGAAAAAATTTATTTCTAAATTATTTGATCAATCTTTTAATGTTTAGTAAGAATAATGTATATTATGTGACATTTTGAAGGGGTTGAGGATTATTCTCTTCCATATCAACAGAATTTACTGAATACTTATATTTATGACAAATTTACTATATTTATTGACACCATAAAACATTTAGATGTTTGTCAACTTTAAAAAATAGTTTCGTTTAGTTTTGTCAGAATTGGTGCCAAATATTACAACAAATAACTGTTTCTAATAAGAAATGAAAATACAAATGTAACACAAAAATGATAATTAGAGACAAATTGTATAATAATATTGAAGACCACGAATTGAATGTGAAATGATTACAACGTTTTAATAATGAAAGGATCTCTGCATTAGAAATATTGTGTTATTCTCGAGTTAATCGACTTAATCGCACGCATATAATACATGTAGACTACAGTGTATCTCATTATTATGATTATGATTATAATTGCAGTTAAGTTAGAAAGTCTTCCCATCCATACATTAAAATACATGTTTTGCTTTTATTAATAATAAATAGTGACAACAATTCATATATTTTATACAAAACACAGACATTCATGCAAACACTTTTATATACTGTATATTGTATTCCCAGTCCAGACTCTGCCGTCAAATCAATCACTACTTAATGTTTGCTTTTCATCACTTATAGAGTAATTGAAGACAAGATATTAACATAAAATAAAAACGAGAAATTAGTTCAACCGAAACACTACTAATAGACAAATGGATTTGAATGAGAATTCAATCAAATATATATGTATTTGAATGTTAAGAGACAACACTTTCTGTATCCATGTATTGTCGCTAATCATTCATTAATGGTTTAAACCACAAAATCATTTTATTGTATAAATATATTTCAATGTTTGTAAAGTAAGAGTTTTTAAAATTGTTAAATAAAAATCTGTTTCTTAATAAGTGAGTTATTTGCAAACAGTATGAAAACGGTACATTATTATAAAGTGTATCAATTGTAAGTGATTTTCAACAAACATGTTCACCAAATGATGGGTTTCTTAACAGAATAAATGGTAAATAAAAGTAAGGATAAGGTTTGATATAATACTTAATGTGAGTAAAGGCATGAATATAGACATCCAATTGATTGGAAGACCACAAAAATATCACTCAATTATATCTGCTTTTATATAAAGTATATAAAAAGGGAGATATTTATACCTTAATTGCTGTTTTCAGAAGTGGTTTATGCACTATAAGTAAGAAAAGTGATGTGTTTTAAGTGATAAGTAAACCATAATAATAGCCATTATTATTATTTGATATTATCTTAAAGAAGAAAATAATTATCAAAAAACTCTTATGTCATATATTGTATGATACAGTAGGTTAACAAAAATGGTCATTCAATAGACTTTATTATACCGTAAGTATATTTAAAGCCAAAGTCAAAATTGAAAGGATGGAAAGTTTTTTCTAATTTCTATAAGTTATGGTTTTAATCAAAAATATATTTACATTTTCATGCTTGTCTATCAGAATACTATTTTATATGTTCATCTAAACTATTATTTTGTTTTATGTATTTGTTAAGTAAGAAATAGAGAATTAATTGAAAAGTAATGTCACCATTAATAATGTATCATGTTTACACAGATTAAAAACAAAATTCTTAATATAATATAAATATATCTACAAAACTAATTTTGTTTCAAAAAATTTTGTCCAAACATTCAATTCACTCGATATATTGAATGCTTACAAATATTTATAGTAAATATGATACTATATTTAGAAAACGTTTTCATCAATTTATTTGATAAAAATCCTAATCAAATAAAAAATATTCTGATCCCATGTTTCAGTTTATCAAATACTGCACCACTTTATCGGATAATTTGTGATAAAATACGAGATTTTATATCTAAAATATCATTTGACATGACATTGCTGTTAATAAATAAATATCATAATTTACAAATTGAATTAAACTACATAAAATGTTTTCATTAATATATCAAAAAACACAAATAAACAAAGACAANTTTTAGCACTCATTTATTTGACTCTTTATTATCGTAGTTGTGTTCAAACGACTATTTTAATGATTATAAGACTCTCGCGAGTGATACAAGTGTGGAAACAGTGCCGAAGATTACGGATGTGTCTCATATGATGAGACGGTATCCCAACAATGAAAAGGGGCGCCAATTATTGGTCAACTCGACACCAAAAGCCTCCGAATCTCGGCGTCTAATCTTGGATTCAAATATTATTGTCTATAAATCGGAAAAGTGTTGTGACTTTGAATTGGCTGAAGACGCCTATCAGTTGCAGTTTACTGGGCATGAGAGCCGTTCCCAGACAGTGGACAGACCTGTCAACGATTTGCACAAATCTGTTCAAATGGTTCAGTCGGTGCTCACACAAGTAAAATGGTCTGATCTGGTAGATTTGCTTAAAATGAAAATAGACAAATAATACAATTATCTTAATAAAGTCTTAGAAATTATAGTATATTCAATATACTATATTGTACAGAATTGCATTTTCATTAAAAGTGTTTTATTATGTAGTTATATAGAGCTGTCAGCGCTGTATTTATTAATATTAATAATAGTTATGAAAGAGTTTTGAAAGCACTTTATTGTACAGTATGTGTCCTTCTGTTAGTATTATTTGATTTAAAATATGCGATAATGTATTGAAATGTTTTCTTACATTTAATCCCTTTCCTATGAAAAGACAGACCGAATAGAGTGAATACAAGTGACAACGGATGCGAAATTGCAATAACTGTGCAAAAGTTGTTGAAAGCATTACATTGTATGTTATGACTA
>CAJPVJ010003175.1:0-11462 GCA_905397405.1 Oppiella nova
TTGTGTTTTTATGCTCTCATTTAATTTCTTTTTTTAGTTGAGGTCTTAAACAATAAAATTGTTATTAATTTTATCATTTGAAGCATTTATTATGTTTTGGGAGTCATATAATGTAAAAGAAATAGCTTTTCATTAAATTTTATTTAACTTTATTTCCCAATTTATTGACATAATATGTATGGACTCGACATCCGTAACAACCTTTTGCCCCAAACCTTACAGTTTAAGTACTTTTTGAAATTTTGGGTTTTTTAATGATTGCATTTTTGCCCGTTTTGTAGTACCTCTTATGGGTATTATTTTTCTTATGGTTATAATAATAAACTCTAATTATTTCTAAAATACATTTCTGATTTGATTTTGCTTTTAATGATTGAATAGATAATGAGTTGTTTTAATATAAAATTGGCGAATAATTATTGGTTTCATTTTACCATAAAATATTCCTGTATATTTAATATTTGTTAGATATTCAAATAATAAAATCATATAATCGAGACTTTTATTAGTTTGTAATATAAACTTTTATATAATGGTGTTTATAACTTCTCCCAGACATAACATTAACATACAGTATCATTCAGTTTGTGTAGTTTTATTTGTTTATTATTTGTAATATTTATGTCTATAATAATAGATTTAATATAATAAATCATTTTAAGTATTTTTAAAGTAATTAATTACTTAAAATATACTTTGAAATTTATTAAAAATAAAATCTATATATAGATTATGTAGAGATAGATAGAAATCTATTAACCTTAATATGAGTTCAATTGTTCCTCATTTGCATACAATTTATTTGTGGAAAACAAAAACTTATCACAAAATAAACAATAATTTCTAATAAATTATAAGTAGCTTTAAATGGCGTTTAAATAATTAATAACTTCAATATTTATAAGCACTTAATTGCTCGCAAAACTTTCAAATTAACGAAAAATTGCTAATTGAAATCAAAATTACATAACATTTTTTGAGATCATTGATAGGCAGCCCGATAGTAAACCGGTACCTTTTGAATAAGTTTTCAATTCATTTGCTAACAGTTTTCTTTTACATTTCATTTTATTGTTATTTAATTAAAAATATTTAAAATGCATTTTTCTTTCCATAAAGCCGTGACTTCTGAACTCCAGTGATGACGATATGAGAGGTGTTTGTAATTGAATTAAATTATAATCTCAACGCTTTATTTACTGTATACTTAGAAAATAAATTAAAAATGCATTTTTCTTTCCATAAAGCCGTGACTTCTGAACTCCAGTGATGACGATATGAGAGGTGTTTGTAATTGAATTAAATTATAATCTCAACGCTTTATTTACTGTATACTTAGAAAATAAATTATACACTAATTATAAACATTTTCAAGTTTTCAATGTAACCGTCGATTATCTCGCAAGATTATTGTCAATTATAAAGCCCTGCGTTAGTACAGGTAAACTGGTTGTTGTTATCAAATATAAGGCAATTGGATGTCAAAAGTTGGTCACAGTTTATATAATCGAAGGAAATATAGCGTAAAAATGTGCTTAAATTTGTCGTTTGGTTTCTTATTTTATTGGTTTTTGGTTAACAATAAAATGTCATTAATTGAGGTCAAGTATACGGTATATGAAATTAGTTATACATTATATGAATCATGTATTTATTCCGACAACAATCTATTCAAATAGTGGTATAAATTAAGCATATTTCTGTACTTTAATTTCATGACATTCATAAAGTTATGTAAATATGCTAATAATCATTATTTTAATTTGAGTTTCAAAAATAATAACAATAAATATCATATTATATTAATATAATGATAACCTTTTATACGTTTCGCAGATAAACGCTAAAATAAAATTATTGTATTTAAATGAAATGTTATTTTATTTGCTTAGTTAGTTAAATAGATACGAGTTTATGAGTAGGATATTTTCGTATACATATATTGCTTGTAAAAATATAAAAGATTTTTAATTAAATTAATTTTCATGAGCTAATATTTTATTTTTACAATTAATTGTTTGATTATTTGATTACTATTTAAATAATAACTTTTTGAGTAGAAATAAGAAAAAAGGATTGAAGGACAGGAAAAATGAGTGAAATTATATACGATAGCTATTGGAGTCAAAAAAAGTTAGGAAAAGTGAAAGAGCACTGGTATTACACAAACTTAAGCTTAAAGTGTGTTTAGTTTGTATTCCAACCTCGAAGTTGCCTCGAGTATAGTCGAGTCCATTGAATAAAATAAAAACTTTTACAAGAATTTATGCCATTAAGTCATTAGATATTAGGCTAAATAACGGGTTTATAAAAGCAATTCACAAACGAAAATACTCTCACATTTCGTGTCTTATTTAGTGTTTAACTTTTACGATCGAAAAGCAATTTGTTTTTAAAGGAAAAATCACACAAATTTGTTTTACAAACATTGGATTAAAATTTTTAAGTCTATTATAATAAAAGTTTTAATCGCTTTTCGTTTTGTTTTTCTATTCAATTTAATTGTTTTATAGTATTCGCGGAGTTTATTATTGTTTCAAACGATGCCATTTTAGCATTTGTTTTAGTAATTATAGATATTAAATATGAATGCATTTATTGGGCTCAGGAAGTGATTAAAACTTATATCAATTGATTGCAATATATTTGGGAAACACTTGCAGTAAATGCAATCCAACGGCAATAATAGCAAATTCATTGAGAAGTTATCGAAATACGCGATGCCTTTGACGACAACCGTGTCATCAAGTAATCAGTCGACGAATACGACACTATATCCCAGTGCCTACCGGGAGGTCAGTGTCGTGTCTCTGCCCACACTTCTGGCCTTTAATTATCGGAGTAGACGTCGTCTCCACAACCACACCAATAATGAGCTCCTATGGTATGTCTACAGTACTCTATTCACATATGTTTTATTATTTTTTACGGATAATAAATAATAATATTTATTTTTCTAAACGTTTGCCCATTTAGCAAATGCATTTTGTTAGCGTAACTCCGTTTAGTTAATTGCAAGCTAAATATATTAATAGTCGAGTGCTTTACAGTTAATATAAAGTTTCATTTACTAATGAATAGTCGATGTTATTATAAATTACTCTTTTCTACGGCACTATTATTTTTGGTAAATAATAGCTGTGTTTCATTGCGTCAAATAATGACAATAATGATAATAACTTATAATATTTGTAATCATAATTTTCAGTGTCTATTCAGTTGACAACAATGATCAGTAGATTCTGTATACCAGTGTTCATCAGCGCTAACGTTAGGGCACTGGTAGTCAAATAAATGACACTTTACTGGCAATTGTGATGAAAGATACGCCACTTTTATGTCAAATACAGTAAAGTTTTTAAGCGAAAGCCAAATAAACAAACCGTCAAACCATTAAGCATTTGAGCATTTATTTCACTCAATTCTGTAGACTTTGTGCAGAAATAAAGAAGAAAATAAAATTCATGAGAGATTTCTCTATAGTATAGAGTCTATACATATTGAAAGTGATTCTAATGAAGACTGAGCCGTACGGGTGAACTACCGACGCTCTATCGCCTTTGCATTACATGAATATAATAGTAATTCCAGACAAATGTAGGAAATTGTTCACGAATTGAATGATAACTTTGTAGACGTGTTGGAGAGCCTATCGAGAAGAGTGTGTCTGTATGTGATATGTATTGAGTGATGTGTTTGTGTTATGTTTAATGTAATTATTGACTGAGAAGTGGCGAATGCAGAAATTTTTGTTTAAATAATATAATAGTTTTATGCAAAATGTTTTGATAAAGCGGTGCAAAAAGCGGTTCCGCGTTGTTTAACACTCTGTCTTCCTATGTGTGTATGTATGCGATGATTACATCTCCGAAAACACTGTCTCTCTAAAGGCCTATGCTTTCTGTCTCTCAAACACATACACTGGCAGTGCCTGAGATATGAGGCCATTCACCCCTTCTGGATATGTATTATTATTAAAGTGTATAAAAGTTGTGCAGAATTTCTCGCAGTTATATAGAATTTTAATGGATATTCTCTATGTGTGTGTTGGCTCTCACTTCTCTCGCTGTAATGTCTGTGCGATTGTACGGCAATCATAGCAACGTTATGTCTACCGCTGATGCCTGCGCCCAAACTTTAGTTTAGAGCACCGTTAGTGCGATTGGCACTCATAGTCACACTCTCTGTGTGTTTGTGTTGTGTATGAGTGCCGTTGGAAACCGAGAAGATTCTGCATGCGATCGAAGGCACTGGCAGTCCATGCGATGTGTTTGCATATATGACATGAATGGAAAGGTAGTTCATATGAAAACACATTATTCTTCGATCAAAACTCTATTCATAACGTGTTTGGCGTTTGAAGAGCTGTTGCTATGAATTAGCGGCAGAACTGCCAACAACTTAGTCCTACAGTTGCCTAACATATGATTATATGATTGTGAGACCGATTCCATGAAAGACATATCGTATTTGATCAATATTTAATTACTTTTTCTTATTGACTGAAACCAATGATTAAAAGTTGTTTCCAATATTGAGATTGAATTTTGGAAACAAAATACACGAATATTAATATTTATTGATATATAAAAAATAAATTAATAAATCGATAATTGAATTTACGTTTAGACAGAGCGGTGTGTGTTTGATATCACTGTTTGCGCGCTATTTCTTGTATTTAAGTTTTGGAAAAGTTGTCTAAAGTGAACGTAAGAATTAATTTTGTGAACGCAATCTCATCGTATGGTTGTGGCACATATGGTAAGCCCTGAATTGTCGACTAGTTTTTCAGAGACACAAACTCACAGAATAGGGGATAGCGAGAGAAAAGTGTGTTTCAGTGCCAGTTATACACCAATCACTCACTACTGAGCGGTTCTTCGCAACCAAACAAAACTTCTCTTCACTTGTTTTTTCTCTCCATTCGCGTCAATGTTATGCCGGAATCAGCGCTGAATCTCATTGAAAAAAACTCGCGACTACTGACCCCGACACCGATGAATGCCATTGTGGACACGAATAATGAAATTTATTTACTTCCCATTTAATGTGTTAATTATTTGATGAGACGATCGACACAAAAAGTTTTGGATTATGTTTGGCTATAATGCTGACCATTAGTGTTACTCTGTAATACTTTAGTGATTATTTTCAATACAAACGATTTTTTCGAGAGTTTTTGCTTCACTGAATTTTTAATACACTTAAAATCTAACTTTTTCTGGATTTCTATTATTATAATTCTTTTTGTTTAATAACTTTGTTTTGGGTTTTGGACTCCGCTATTGGGCTCTAATTATAGTCTCTCTATTTTCGCGCATTAATTACTGTAATTAAAATGCAAATAAAGTATTGATTTTAGGTTTTTGTGCTTTAATTATACAGTAAATCGCGAGAGAAGATGGACGGGTCGGTCGAGTTCATGAAGACTCTCCCGCCGACCAACGATGGCGTACGTCTACCTCAAGTGCATTACGTGAACTCCGATCACTTGGGATCTGCCTTCTCAGCCATGAATGTGATGCGACAAAGCAATCAATTGTGTGACATTAGTCTGGAAGTGCTGGACAATAGCGCCACTCCAGCCCACACACCACCGACCATTACATCGACGTTGCCGTTAGGATGTGCACCGGCAGCTAATGTGCGCCAATTGCGGGCCCATAAAGTAGTCCTGGCGGCTGCCAGCGCTTACTTCAACGCTATGTTTAATAGTAAGTGAATACAAAAAAGATTGTTTACTATATTAAGATTAGTGGATCTGATAAGAGGACCTCTTTTGCATTGCACTTGTCTTGCGATAATTGAACCCCAATTGCAATCCTCTCATGCGATAAATGAGGAGAAAAATAGTTTTGTTTTGTTTTTGGACTTAACTGTTAAATAATAATAATAATATAGCTTTTGATGGAAAACTCATCCAAACCCTAATTATAGAATTAATTTAGTGCTTCGTTAGACTTAGACATAAATGTATTTGATTTTAATTAATTTTTATAATTTAATTCATTTTGAAACTTATTTTTAAGTTTTCATTTCAATTCTTAACAAATGAGTAATTCTTGATTAAATGATTTGTAGAATAAGTGGCATTAAATTAGACATAAATATAATCTACAATAATAATTTAAGTACTGTAGATATGAAATATGGTTAACAATTTCAGGTTAATTAAAATGTGAACGACTTTAGCGCAGATATTATGAATAATATTTGGGAGTAGACGACAAGTTATATAAGTTTTATATAAATATTATGTTTTGTAAAAACTTCTATTCATTAGTGTTTAGAAAAGTTGAACAAATGTTTTCATAAAAAAGATGTTACATAATAGTGACACAATGTATTACTTTGAATGCGAATCTCAGGTGAAATGGCAGAGCGTAACAAAGCTGTGATAACCCTCCATGACTTAGACATGTCAGCCCTCAACCTTCTAGTCGATTACGCCTATACGGGACAGATCTGTATCACCGAAGAGAACGTACAGTCCCTACTGCCAGCGGCCAGTCTGCTCCAGGTCTCCTCCGTACGGGAGGCCTGTTGTAAGTTTTTGTTGAGACAACTGCACCCATCCAACTGTCTGGGTATCAGGAGTTTCGCAGACACCCACTGCTGCGAGGAATTGCAGACCACATCCCATAAGTACGCTCTCGAGAACTTCCAAGAAGTGGCGCTCACAGAGGAGTTCCTACTCCTGCCGTTCACTGAAGTGGAAAACCTAATCGCCAGCAATCAGCTGAATATCACGAATGAGGAGAACGTGTACAGCGCCGTCATGTCGTGGGTGAAGCACGACCTCAAGCAAAGGGAACAGCATTTGGGACCTCTTCTGCAACACGTGAGGCTTCCTCTGATGGAACGCACATTCCTTTTGAATGAGGTCTCCAACGACCCGCTCATTAAGTCTAACCAATCGGGGAAAGACCTACTTATAGAGGCCATGATTTATCACTTAAGCCCAGAGCACAGGCGGGCGATGCTGTCGGTGCGGACGCAACAGCGAACTCCCGACGGACTCAAACCGTATATCTTCGCCATCGGCGGTGGATCTCTGTTTGCGATCCATAATGAGTGCGAATACTATAACCCAAGACTAGACCGATGGGGCTCTTTGGCGCCGACCACACAAAGGAGGTCCAGAGCCGGTGTCGTTCCGCTCAACCGATTGGTGTTTGCAATCGGCGGCTATAATGGAACCAAAGATTTGTCTTCAGCCGAGTTTTATGACCCGATGATGAATAAGTGGACTAATATTAAACATATGGGCACTAAAAGAAGTTGTTTAGGAGTGGCAGCACTTAATGGACTCATATATGTCGCCGGAGGTTATGACGGTATGTCTTGCAATAAGTCTGGAGATATGAGATAATAATGCAATTGTTGTTTATATTTAGGTGCTTCGTGTCTGAATAGTGTCGAGCGATACGACCCATTAGTGGCCGAATGGTCTTCAGTGCAGGCCATGGAAACAAGAAGAAGATATTGTAGGCTATCAGTGCTCGACGGCTGTCTCTATGCAGGTCTGACTTCAGTTGACTTTCAGTAAAGTATAGATGAATTGACATGTATTGTGTTTGCTTTAGTGGGCGGTTATGACGGCTCTAATTATCAATCATCCGTTGAAAGGTTTGATCCCCGAGTAAGTCATTATACAATTAATTATGTGAGAGATTGCGATATACATTACTAATGAATGGGTGTAATAGGAGGGCAAATGGCAGGCCATGCCATCGATGATAAGCCGTCGGAGCAGCTGTGGTGTGGCAGCGCTCGACAGAATGCTGTACGTCGTCGGCGGTAATGACGGCTCTCTGTGTATGTGTAGTGCAGAAAGATTTGATCCGTTGAGGAATGCGTGGGAAACCGTGCCGTCGATGCACTCCAGAAGGTAAGTGCCCTCATAATAGACTTCGCATCGATTTTATCGATTGATTTCTATATTTAACACATATTTCATAATAGGAGTACACATGAAGTGACTGAAGCCGAAGGTCTGCTGTACGCCATCGGAGGCAATGACGGCAGCAGTAGCCTGAATACAGTCGAGACGTACGACCCGTTGACTAACAAATGGTCATTAGTTATGTCAATGATGTTAAGGAGGAGTAGTGTCGGCGCCGCTGTTCTCGACTGCCCTAACCTCGAAGACATGCTGACCACTCGTCTCGATATGACTGCCAGCACCTCATTAACCAGTTCTACAATATCTACTTCAACTGAATCTTAAGAATTTTAGCACAAATTCATTTATCGGGATATTCAGACCATTTGATTCCTAATTTAATTTATAAATAATTTTGAAAGAATGATTTATCATTTATTTAATAGGTATTTAATTCTATATACTGTATAACTACCGTTAATATATTCTGTATATTGTTTTTGAATTTGTCATTGTTTTTTAAAAATTCATCAACAATTCTACATTAAAGATAGTATTATGTAAAACGATCATTAAGTTTTAGTCAACAATTATTTTAAATTGTGTTTTGCTATCAAAGCCATCATTTGTGTAACTATTGTCTCATGTTTTATATAAAACATCGCAAAATTGTGTACAAATATTGATATATTAATAAAATAAAACTAGAACTAAAAGTATTTTCCATTTGCTATCCAATATACTTTGTATTCTGTAAGCGACTGAGCATTGATTGGCATTGATTTAAGTTTGACATTGAAATGAATACATCTGCGGACATAAGTCACAGATATTTCTATAAATATTCCGAAAATAATACAAAAGTTATAGGCTTTTGATACATATTCTGATTAATTACTACTGTAGTAACGAATTGAGGAATAATAATATGTTGTTTTCATGACATAAGACTATAAAAACAAATTGAATACCAACTCTCAACACATTATCATTAACTATGAATCCCATCAGACGTTGATTAAGAGTTGGCGACTATTTTGAGCCTTTTATGGATATTCTGACGTCTGATCTTTGGCTATAAATTTGTTTCGCATATTATTACAGAAGTGTTTTGATTAGGATTTTTGGATGAAATATTGGATTTCATTCAAATATTATTCGTAGCAAAAAAATAAATAAAAGCTAATCTCTATGCAGACATCAATAAATTGATGAAATAAAATAAAATAGTCAAACTTTTGGCCATAACATTGAAAATAGCATCTCATTTATTGCTGGCATTTGAATACATGTACTCTATTAGTGATAATTGAAAAGTTCATCAAAATTCTGGTCCATAACTGTGTGCCTTAATTAACATTTTTGAAATTTATGTTCACAAATAAGTCCTTTCCACTTACAAACACATATTTCTGATTAATTTATTTAAAAAGCCCAGCAAATTGTAAAAACGTGTAAGCATTTTCATCGAAAGCTTTTGTTATGTGACTAATTTGAAACAAAAATAATACAAAATATATTGTAGTCGTACCAATCAAATTTAGATAATAAAGGTTAATACCATACAATAAGTGTAGTGAAATTGAGGGCAATTATGGTATAAGTGCTTTCACGTCAACTATTATATTTTTTTGAATCTCACCTGTCATTGCATTATTGTTACTAAAAGTATTTCTATTTAATTTGTTAATGAATTTTACATAAATATATTTTATACTCTTTTTCCTAATTATGAATTTCAATGCTTTTGTCTAAAATCATGATTTTATTCCTAGCTTAATTAATAAGAGATTATTTAAATTTCTAATTAAGTGTTGAATATAGAAAATGATGTGGGCTTTAGATGTTAAAACTTATGAGGGCTGTGCTGACAGACAAAAAACAGATGACTCCTTACAAGAGTTGATATAATCAGATAATTTGAAGACTATTGCACTCTGATCAAAATATATATACTGTATAAGTCATTAAACAATATAGTATTGAATATTTAATTCGCAAATTCATATCTAAAGCCCTGGGCTGACGGCACACACGTATGAGTCTTATAATTAATGGGCGAATGAATAAAAAAAATCAAGAATAATATTATCTACTCATAGAGAATGCAAACTGAAATGAGCTTTTGGGGTTTGGGTCACACCTATTGTTTGCATTACTTGAATGTCAACTCTTTCTTGTGTTTTTACATTTAATCATTTCTTATGAAAAATTAATGGAAAAAACTAAAAATAAACACTTGTATTGTATTTATTAGTCATACTTTTGTTGTTTTAAATTGAATTTTTAAAAACCAATTTAAAATATACATAAAAACAAAAAAATTACAATGAAATCACTTTAATTATAATTTAAAGGTAATTGAAAATAAATGAAACACAAATTATACGAAAATTCAAACTTTATTTAAAAAATTTAAATAATCTTCAAATGTTATTATAAACTGTCATCATTTCTAATAAAACTAAATGGTATATAATTTGGAGATTAAATGATTTATTTGCAAAATACGGTAACAAAAAAGGTAAGCCTCCAAAGGATAAGATATAAATTCACAGAATTTCTCCTAATAAAGAATTAATTGATTCATTGAATAATGTTTTTAAATCTAATAATCATTTCATAAATGACTTGAATTGCAATATTATTTGCGTCCCTTTTGTATGGCTTCGTTCGTCACATCAAAGTCTTTGTCGGCGATATTCAACATAAGGGAACTGGCGTTCAGGTAAACACGATTCTGGGAGGTAGCGATCTGTGCACCACATCAACACAATATTCAATATGAATTACAATCAATTTTAAAACGATTATCATTACAACATATTATTCTGTTTTAAAACTACCGGTAATTGAAATGACAATTACCGTGAAATGAATGATTAAAATGTGAACAATTACTGACCGTTTTTGCCACTTGTTGGGCGGCTCTGATTTTTCTTAGCTTTAGATAACCCGGGTTTTTGAGTATAGCATCGCCTAAGTATTCAATTCAATCATATTATACAGGTTAAGGAAAATACTATTCAAATATTATATAAAATCATTTGAAAACTCTGTAATGAAATCGTTTTCGCCATCAGATTACTAAAGAATTCAATAATCATTTTCAGGTGTTTTTGGTGAATGTATGGATTTATTTAAATGCATGACTCGATTATCTCGAGAATCAGGCAAATAACTAAATAAAGCCACCGTTGCTATAGTCCAGCCCTTACAGTATTGAACGATAGTCTCGAAGTGAGTGTTCATAACGGGATGAACACTATCTCAACACTAAGATTACCGGACTCTAAATCATCGCAAAAGCCATCAATGAATCGGTGGATAAACCAATCGATCGAAAGCTTTGCCACAGAACTCATCGTTTGGCGAAACAACCGAAACAAAAGCAATAAAAAGTGGATATTGTGGTGGAAAAGGATATCATTTTCGCGGCCTCCGCTTCTCCCTCCGCCTGAACGATCTTCTGCTGCCTTTCCTGCTTCGCCTGCTCCACAGTGAAGGCCGCCCTCTGGGCCTCCTGTTGGGCCACTTGCTTGGACTCGACGGCCGCCGCATACTCTTTGCTGAAACT
>CAJPVJ010003176.1:0-11454 GCA_905397405.1 Oppiella nova
TAATTGTGGCCATTCGGATACTTTTATTATTGGAAATTATTAGTAATATAATGTAGAAAATTACTGTACTATCAAAATTATCAGTATCGATTTTGTGAAAAGAAAGCCTGCTACTAAGTGATCTCATACCCATTACAAATAGCAGCGTGTATATAATTAAACACAAATAGAAAATGGCACTGGTTAGAATTTCTGTACATTTAATACACTTTCTGCTGATTGTAATCAATTTGATGACCACTTGTTTGTCGTGAATCCCGATACTAATGGGTGTTATTAAACCCGAAAGCATCCGAAATACACACAAATCGCGCGGATTTATACCATTCATGAGGTTATAAAAGTTTACTAACTGTGAGGACAGGGCTATAATGGCAACAACCATCATACCAATGGACGCCTGTATCCAAATTGTGTCCGAAAAATAAAAGACATCCCCAATGATGGCATAAAACTCCGGATTTTGTTGTGGTATTAATATTGACACCAATTGTCTCAAAATAAATTGAGATATTATTGCAACGAAAACGACAATCGGTTTGTGAAACCATCGCCTCTTCGGAGCATTGAATGGCTTATGGGCTGAGAGACCGATGTTATAGAAGTGAGTGCCGGCACTCCTGATGGCCAATGACCCGGGTATTACTTTATTGACAGACAAATAACGGTAATACTATGGATTGTCTTGAGGTGTTAGTATTGACAACAATTGACTTAACCATAGTCTAAAAATTACTTTCAAAATAACAATCGTTTGTGAAACCATCGCCTCTTTTGAGCATTTAATGGCTTATGGCTTATGCCGGCACTACTGATAACCAGTGATCCAGGTATTACTCTAGTAATCCTGACCCGGGGTACAGTTTGCTTGGGATGAACGCGCATAATGTTTATTTAAGTTGAATATTAAAATAATGCCTAATATATTTGTAATTTTAGATTTTAATACCGACTTTAAAAATAGTAAATACTTTGGAAATTAAACATTTACATTATTTTTCAAATTTTAAATACATTTTGCTTTAATTATTACTGCGTTTAAAATATAATTGCATTTTAAATTAAGTGTTAATTAATGCAATTTAATGCACAGCGTATATAATGTGTACATTTAGTATAATTGCAATTAAAATAAACTTGCAATAATTGTTAGTAATAATAATCATCATCTCATTCATTTTAACTGTCATCAAATGATATTAGTAAAATGTATTGCGAAATATAAGTTTTTAAAATAGCCTTGTTAAGAATATTAAATTTATTTACGTTGTAACGATATTAGCATGTAAAGATTTTAACATAGTAATTTGAAAATATGTTATTTATATACACAAGATAATTATGTCATGCACAATTGTTAACTTGAATTTTGCATTAAATTTTTGAAAGTAATTACTATTTAAAAATTTTGCTAATTAAATTTTAAGTATAATAAATAGAAAATATTTGACTCATTGGGTAATTATAATGTTGATGATAATTTATCATGCAATTTTAAGCTTTTTATGCGAGGGTTCATTATATTCATCGCAACCTCTGGACTTAATGTTATCGATTGCAGAAATTGTATTATAAAAGTTATAGAAAAACTTGTTTTCATTGGATTGAAGTCTATTTAATATGGACTCAAATTCGGTTTCATTTGCGAGAATATTCCTATCGATAGACCACTCGTTATATTCGGACAATACTTCACTGCAATCCGGCCTTTTGGACCAATCGGGAACCGACATCATTGAGTGTAATATATTTACTAAATATACTACTGGTGCTAGTAAATTATTTTCAGCCGAATAAATATCCTGGCTTAATTATAAATGAATATATTAATAATAACAAGAAAATAGGTTTTAATATTTGTCTTACCTTTTAGTGCCCTGGTTATACAATTTTAAATCAAATATTTCTCCACCAATTAATGCTAAACTGTAGATATCCGATTTGTGCCCATATTTATCACCATAATTTATTTCAGGTGCCTGGTACTTTATTGTGCCAACATCTGGTGTGTGTTTTTGAGATGTCCGGCAATGAATGTGCTCGTCGTGAACTGTAGCCAAACCAAAGTCACATAACTTAACAAATCTACCGTTCCTTACATTTTCAGAAATTAATATGTTTTCTGGTTTGAGGTCTCTGTGAATGATCTGTGGATTCAATTCANGGATTCAATTCATGCAAATACTGAACACTTTCTAAGATCTGACGGAAAATTATACACGAAATGAAATACTCGACAAAATCCATGGCTTCCCCTAATTGACGCTTAAATATTTTTGGTTTGATTTCTAATATATTACGTAAATTCTGTGAACATAACTCCATTCGAATATACAAATATTCCCCTTCAAACCATGAATCATAATATTCGACCACATATTCTGAACGCACTTTTTCTAAATTGCCAATTTCATTAAAAACTTTGTTTCTTTCTTCAGTTGTTCTAGCTTCGAAAAAAATTAAAACAATTTTAAATCAACGGTTAAATTATAATTTGTAATTGTAATTACTTTTCAGCTCAATCCTTTTGACGGCATATATCTTTTCATCAATTTTATATTTTACTTTGAATACAGTTCCGAAACCTCCAGAACCGATAATCGACAAATGCTTTAATTGTTTTTTAAATTCACTTTCAACCTTTGTAGTTCCTAATATAAATAATATAGGGTAAATTATTACTTTTCAAAAATATAAATAAACTGAAATGAAAAAGTTATATCCGATGCAATTGATATTCAATTTATTTTACAAATGTAGTTGTTTACAAAACTTTGCTCCCATACCACCAGTGAGTTCAATTTACTACCATACAAATTATTACATTATGTAATCCTTATTACATTACTAAATATGCATTTCACTCATTTTTGTACCTCACTACATATGATTACACGAAACTGTGTTAAACTATCAAGTAACATCATGATCAAGCAAAGTTTAGTGAATACCTTCGTGTAAAAAAACGTATATTTATTATAAACGTAATTTACTTAAATAGCCATAAAATGTTACCTTCACTTGAATTATTATTTTCGGTATAGAAGATTTTATAAACATTATTAAATATCTGTACAAAAATCCACTTTAAAAAATTATAATTTTTAGCACTTTTCTTGTCAATGTGTTACGTATTATAACTTATTTGACATTGTTTTGTGTAAAAATCATAAAAATTATTATAATTATAAGTTATTAGCTCATCTGGGGAAGAAAGGCCACAAATTATATCACCGTTGAGTATTGTAACTTGGTCATATTGAAAAAATGAACATATTTGTGTAAGATGTTTGGCGTTTAATTTTATCGGAATTCGCATGGGTGTTTTTTGAACTTGAATTTGGTTTACATTGTTCATGTATTGCCCACAAAAATATATATAATTTGAATTAAATAGAAAACAGGTAAAATGATTGGTCTTAAAATTCAATGAATATAGAGATTTGATATCATTTAAATATGGGATCAGTTTGGGTGACAGTATCTTATTCACAATATTTGAAGTATCGTGTCCTAATTGTCAGTATCTATTATCACCGCAACTAAATACCAAATCAGTCAAAGTAATAACAAATGAAACAAATTGAAAACAGAAAATATTTTTAACTTCATATTACTACCCAATAATACTACTACTTTGTATATAGAATATTATTCAACAAATTAATTTTAGTGGTAGAAAGTATATGCAAATTATTTTTTAAAACTAAATGATTGCTTACCTAATGTGGTGCCCATAGAAATGGCGGACATGAGGGCCGATAGGGCGGCCAACCAGACTCATATGGACGGTCTCCTCACGTCGTCGTTATTATCGGACGACATGTTTAGAAATTAATTATATTTTTTATGTTTTAATTATTAATGAGAATATAATTGTTTTCCAACTGCTATCCGATGTAACACTTATTGTGTTAGAAAAACATTGACACAAATTATTAAAGAATTATTCTTTAAGTAAATATTTTGTTATATTAATTGACGAGTATTTGCACTACAAATACACGCAACCAATTTGTACTATAAAGTGATCAATGACAAACAATACTCCAACTATTATATGAGAATTTGTTATCAACAAAATCAATTAACATTTAAGTTAGCACGGTACTTGTATTGTATGTATCAATCACTACCTATTATATGATAGTTAATTGGAAGTTTTCGATAAAATAGTTTTGTTGGGTATTATCCAATATGTTATGAAACTATTAAAATGTTATACACTGTAAGATATATCGGACAAAATTTACAACATTATTAGATTATGAAATTATTGATATTTTATAATAATTATTGACCTTTAATTAATTAATTTCATTAGAAATAATTATACATTTAGTGCAAATTGATAAATAGTAGTCGTTATCATAACTAGATAACTTTATGAATGATGTGACAATTCGTTTACCTATTTCCAAAATGAATAGCAATATAAAAAGTAATAATTTAATTAATACTCTGTTTGATCCTAACATGTGCTGGTGTTTAAAACCTTGTTATGAGACACACAAGTGACTGATTCTTAGAAATATTTGATAATTATATTGTTATTGAGTTACAAAATTCTGTGTAGATATACAAGTATACAAGGATTAAATGAGAAATTCTATAAATATTTTAAATATTTAAATACGAGAGAGAGAGAGAGAGAGAGAGAGAGAGAGAGAGCTTATATTATATTATTATATGATAAAAATGATATTTTCTCAATGTTAAAAGCTTATTTATCAATATTTTTACTTTGAAAATATATACAATGGTATATTATTCGTTATTTATTAATTGTTGTTTGTATTATACATTTTTATAAAATATAGTGCATTGAGAATATATGTCATTATACTGTACACCTTTATATTTTCAGGAAATTAATGTATTAATTTACGGATATTATGTTTTTCATTGAAAAGTGTTTGTGAAGTTTTATTTTTTTAAATGATACATTAGAAAGTACTAGTACCGTAGTAAGTTAGTAATAATAAAATAATACAGTATTTATATTAAATTATATGTAAATTATATGAGAAATTCTTGTCCAAAATCATTGGATAGTCACCAACAACAGGTATATCAATGTTAAAAACGTGTTTTAATGTTTTTTGATATTGAAATAATATTCATACAATACTAAAAATATTTTTTTATTCATAATTAATAATAATGTTAAAATTTACAATAAATTTCAAATCATATTACGGGTTCATAAATATATAACAATCAATATGATAATATTATAACAATAATAGCAAAATAATTTTAAATATAATATACACACACAAAATAATAAAAATAAATGCCACAAACTATTTGTGTTTTACATTTTTGAATTTAGCTTAAACTTGCTACAAAAATGAGATACATTAAAAATGGTTGTAAATAAAGTTTTGAGAAAAATATTTATAATCAAAAATAATTTTTATAAACTATTATATAATTAGAGAGATATAATGAGATTATTTAGGATACCCCATGGAAATGAGTGCTAAGATATATAAAAATAGCTATAATGGGAGGTTTAAGGGGCTATGAGATTATAATTAACCCCTCAATCCTGGATACCCTCCCATTAAACACAATCCTTATTAACAGATCCAAACAATTATCATAAACACCTAAATAGTGGTCACATCCTTATTAACACTATATTTAGGTAGACTACCCTTTGACACGTCGGTGCCCTCATCACCGCCCGACTGTCCCATGAATATCCGGCTCATCTCCTCCAGCGATCGGCCTTTGGTTTCGGGCACAAAGAAGATGGTGAAGAGGACGGCCACCACCTGAATGGCGGCGAACATCCAGAAAGCGCCGTACGATTGGAGGGACTTCTGGATGGACTCAAACTGTTTGGTGACGATGAAGGCGCACAACCAGTTGAACGCCGTTCCCGTGGCGCTGACCGCACCGATCGCATGGCTGGGCGTGATCTCCGCCACTATCATCCACGGTATGGGTCCGAAGCCTAAGCTAAATGACACGACAAACACCACCAGACATACCACGGGTAGCCAACCCAGGCTCGCACCTCCCCCTCCCACTCCAGACTCGATCGATTGCTCGACCATAACGGACGCAGTGGTGGTGACAATTGTGGTGTCGGAGCCGCTATGCATTTTGTGGTAATAGTAGTAACCCATGACTCCCAGAGTGACCACATGTCCCACACCTGAAGCCAAGAGTAGTACTTTACGGCCCAATCGATCGGTGATAAGACCTCCCCCTATAGTGGCGATAACCATAGCGGCGCACACAATACAGGTGCTGACCATAGGGTCCATGGATGAGCCCGAGTCCTCAAATATGGTCTTCAAGTAGAAGAGGACGGCATTAATGCCAGAAAATTGCTGGAAAAACATCAACACATTGGCGATGATAAACGGCTTATAGATGTCGGCGCGGGTTAACTGTCCCATAGAGAAGCCCGAGTTCTCCTTAGACTTGTCGGCGCTGTCGGCCATCTCCTTGAGCTCCGTCTCGATATTGCTGGAGTCGGACCGGAGTTTGCGGAGGGCGTCCACCACTTGGGAACTGCGGCCGTATTTATTCATCAGCCATATGGGCGACTCCGGCATGAATATCATGCCTATGGTCATGATAACAGCCGGCGCCAGACCTACTATGCAAAGGGCGCGCCAGCCCAGGAATAGCCCAAACAAATCAATGTATAAAATGCCAATCGTTATGAAAATCTAATGACAAATATTGTTTAGAGAATATTCTGTGGATATATTTGTCGAGAATTTAGTGATTACTTGGAAGCCTGTGCCCAAAAGCCCCCGTATTTTAGGGGTTGATAAGTGTATACAGTATGTCGGTGCCACTCCTATATTAACATTATATTTGTGATTAATTTTTATTAGTATTTAATTCTTGAGATACTGTATAATGACAATTACCGCAACAAATTCCTGATCCAAACCCCGTTAACACTCTGCCCACTATTATGAGTGCAAAGCCCTTTGCGGCACTAAATGTGTGCAATTAATTCAATTTTAATATCATCCAGTGAAAATATACTGATAGTAGTAATATTTTTAAATTGTATTATAATTACCAAATGAGCACCCAGCCTACAATGAATGGTGCGCCCAAACCGATCAAAACCTTTTTCATGCCCAACATCTGTAGCAATGGGCCTGAAATGAATATACAGTACATCAGTATATTCTTTACATCTGTAATAAACATCATATACCGCCTAACAGTCCGCCCGCCAGTGCCCCCAATGTCATGGATGAGCCGATCCACGTCTCGGTGTCCTTATCAGCGGCCGTCAGATACAGGGAACTGGCGTTGTTGTGAAGGTCTGGAAGTGCCGGTGCACTCCATCCTATTTATTTTGGACATCATAATTAGCTTTATAAGCATTACTAAAATATTCTGTATAATAACGTTTTATTATTATAACTATTATATAATAATTTCGTACTACTTTAAATACAGAATATATGATTATTCTATATGAATATTTTATCTATGACATTTTAAATATGAAAATAGTAATTAATAAGCATTTATTGGTTGCTTACCTAACGTGGCGCCCATAGTCATGGCGGACATGAGCGCCGATAGGGCGGCCAACCAGACCCATAGGGACGGACTCCTCCGGTCGTCGTTATTATTATCGGACGACATGTTTAGAAATTAATGATTTATTTTTGGCTGAGATTTTTGATGAGATATTAATTAGTTTCCAATTGGTATCCGATGTATCACTTGATCGCTATAAATAACATTGACATCATTTATAAGATTTAGGCTATTCATAAACAAATTGAACCTTAATCTGAGCCTGCACCTTACATTGCATGTTAGTCCACCTATCTGATCATATTTCATAAAACCAGCTTAACCCTTTATTTTAAAATTATCTTAAATTCATACACTTTCATAGGGGAAGCCTACTTACAGGGTTTGATCGGTGCAGCTCAGATTAAAGGTGTCTATGAAATGAAATACTCTCAAATAAATAAGTTGCTAGATTAATCACAAAGTAGTTGTACTGTAAATACACAATTGTTTTGTACTTTTAAGATTACAACATAAATAATATTGAAACCGTTATGCCAAAAGTTGTTATCAAAAAGACTTATTAGTACACAAATGTGTACATTATATAGTGTGAGGGTTATTTTAATTGTGAGTTATATTTTTATAATCTCTACCTATTGTGTTAGAGATTTTAATAGGAATTTTTTGTTTTTTGGATATTATTCAATAATATGTGTTATGAATTTTTTAAATGTCAAAAATCTTTTACGTATATTATTTATGCGAAATTGTATTTAATCAACAGTATGATTATAATAAACATTTGATTTGATGAAACTCTATCTTAGTATGATATGCATGGTAAGAAAATCTGAAAAATTTACAAATTTATTGCATTTTAAAGTAATAGATATTTTTATCATAATATTGTTAAAAGTTAGCTGAATATAAATAAATGGTTTGAAACAATACTATTGGTAATCGATATAAACGAAAAATTATTTTATCAATTACTCGCTAGATAAGAAAATACAAAGGTATTTTAATTAATAGTTAGTTATCACTACTCAAATTCTCGAGTGTGTCTCAAATTATAGTTATTAGACACATACGAGTGTCTTATACTGTACTTAGAAATGTATGTAAAATATTTATTGGGTAATAAATTCTTTACATGTATTGTATATAAGAATTAAATTAAATATTTTATAAATATTTAAAATATTTATTGTATTAATTAGAAAGGGAGTGATAATGATTATAATAAAAAAGATACATGTATTTTCAATGTTAAGCTTATTATCACAATGTTTACTTTTTAATTGTTATTTGTATTAAACGTCAGAATATTTTTTGACAAATATGTCTGGGATAAATGTTATTGAATAAAACTTTGTTATAAATAGATTAAATACCTGTTGAATGTTCAGGAAACTATTGAATACGGATATTATAATATAATTTGTTTTCAATTCAAAAGTGTTGTGAAGTTTTTGTTATGAAAGAAATAACGGATAATAAGAATAATATAATAAAATATTTATCAAAACTTTGTGTGAATTCTTGACAACAATTCTTGTAATAAATAACACGTTTATAAAAACACTTCAAACAAAGGCACAGAATATTATGGTAAACCAAAATTGAAATAAACTTTTAAATCAATAGTAAAGTTTTAACAAGTTTATTGAATTAATTAATTTGAAAATATAAATGTAATCTTAAAACACACAAAATCAATACTAACTGCAAAACATAAAATTAAAAATTGATTAAAAATTTAAATATTAAAACTTTTTGCGAGACAACTATTTTCTTGAAACTTGAAAACTGGTTAATCGGTTATAACTTATAATATTTGAGGTAATATTAAATATTCACTTAAATATCGAGACCTTGTATTGGGAGCAGAGATTTAACTGTGAAATAAAATTGCACTGTTTATGCAAATTCATAAATACATAACAAAAACCTTATTATTATTATTATTCACTAATTAATGGAAAAATTTATATTTTAATTATCTATACCTTTATAACAAAAATTAGTGCATTTATAATGCAAGCATTTATTTTTCGCAATTAATTATTAATAATATACTACAATAACATTTAACGGTAATAATAATGATCGTAATGAATGTGAAATATTTTCTATGATTGAACTATTAAAAAAAATTGTAATAACAAGTGAATTCAAGTTCAGTAAGACAATTAATGTATTGGTAATGAAATGGTAAAATTGCGAAAAAATAGCATCAAAGCCTTTTTTGAATAAAAATAATTTTAAAGATTTATTTGCAAAAAAAAGTGAAGGTTTTCGTCGATCACTTGAATATTGATTTTGTTTGATAATGTGATGGATATATAGTAATAACAACCTTATGTTAATTGAGTACAGAATCCGTATATATATACGGATAAATATATATATATATATAGTACTAGGAATATACCACAATAATAGAGAAAATGCATATTTATGACATAAAAATCACTGTCAAATGTGTGGGAATGAAAAAAATTGATACATAAAAATAGTTCATACATTTGATGGACAGATATATGACACACATATATATTCTTGCGATGATATTTAGCATTAAAAGCACATCTCATTCCCAAATAATAGATAAGACTAAACACACATTTGGTGGTGAAATCATATTTATCGTCACGTCTTCATTAATAGCGAAATATATACACTTTTTCTGTCATAATAGGCAATAGGAGTACACTTATTATGATTCGCGAGGCATATGATTGGGAAATATATGTATCACTGAATTAACGGCTATATTATTCAAATATTGTCTCCACCACTGAATGTAGCACTTAATTATTGCCAATGTATTATATTGGTGAAATGAACTTTTCAGTGCTGTATAATCAATGAGATTTAATGAGATTTCCCGTTGACTTAAATGTTTTATTTATAAGCCTTTCGAGTTTAATATGTATTTTTTGAAATACCTTTTGATTTTATATTTTTATTTTTTATCTTTTCTTTTATTTTTTAATATATACAGTAAACTCTCTTTGTAATATACAATTGCATAATTTGTTAGATATTTTGCATATAATATATAAAATTTAAATTATACAAATGTAATTGGTGTACCTAAAAAATAAGTTAAATTTTAGTTTACTTTTAGTTCACAATTTTGCGGTATATTCCTATTCACTAATCTATTTATACAACTGTTTTATTTAATTTTTGTATTAAATCCTTGTTTTATTTTTTGTGAAAATGAATGATTTTTTATTTTTTATTGGTTTTGGTAATAATCTGAATAAATCAATACAAGTACACTTTTCCACACTCCGGGCCATTAATTAATAGGTTATCGAAAGTTAATTATTTTAATGCTTTTTAAATTGTTACCATTTTCCTGTATTTTATTAAAATGTAATTAAAATGTTTATTTTAAACTTACGATAGATTACTTTATAATTGATTTTCAAATCTTAATTTTCCTAATTTAAAACATGCAGTAATTATCTAAATATGAATAAATAATTAATGATTATTTAAAAATAAATTATTTACTAAAGTCATACCCTTTATATTAGGATTTTCTAAACATTTTAATAAATATAAACTTATATTATTAAAACAAGATTATATTTATCAGGTTATATAAGATTTTCATCATTATAATACATTATTACTTAATGATATATAATTACAAGCTAATTAATGGGTTATGAATAAATTAAATATATTTATAAAATATTAAATGCAATAAAAATATACCGCATATCACTCTATATTTAACAGTGATTTATAATATACAACAAAACACTTTTAAAAAATCTTATATTATATAATATAAAACACTTAATTATTATCAAAAATTCTTATGTTTCATACAGTTAAATAATTTGCACTTAAATATTAGATATTTTATAAATATTGTGCAAATTCTTAGTGCTTGACACCGTACAAAGGTTATATCAT
>CAJPVJ010003177.1:0-11453 GCA_905397405.1 Oppiella nova
ACATATTGTCTAACATATGAGCGATGAGTACTAAAAATAGTGGTAAAATTTGTCTAATTTGCGGTGATATAGCTTCAGGTACAGTATACTAGTATACCAAAAATTCATATGAATTTTAAAATTTATGTAATAATTTATAATTAAATGCTATTAAAGGTAGAAATTTTGGAGGACTTTCTTGCGACTCGTGTAAAGCATTTTTTAGGAGGACTGCACTCACGGATAAAGTAAATAAATACTCATTAATTGTCTAATAAATAAATATCTTACCATTTGCTATAATAGGTCCAAAAATGTCATAGAAATAAAAATTGCAAAATTGAGCCAAAGGGCAAGAAATGCAGAAAATGTCGACTCGACAGGTGCTATGCCTCTGGTATGAGAAAGGTAAGTTAAAATTAAAATAGTAACTATTGTTATGAATTGTATTTTATTTATTTTTAATAGGAATTCATACGATGTGTAGACGAGAGTCAGAAAAATAAAGTTATAATTGAAACGAAGCAACAAATGAATGAATCTATTGATAGCTATAATGAGATGTCTATTCCTATACCAAATGAAAGCGACTTTTTCTCAGAGGGTTTTCACGCAAATATCTGTAACGATGACCTGAACGCCGAGATCATAGAAATTGAAAACTATTTGTCAAACTCTGAGAACAGTTCACAAGACGTGGACATAAATACCGTACATACAGACGCTGTGACAGTGAATCTCATACTTAAGCCAATAATACATTTCAAGGAATTCAATGAATTGGAGACCAATCGACTGTTGGAGTTGTTTAGCGCCGCCAACGTCTTCTTCACGAGATTATCGCCGATTAGGTCAGAGATAACTGACATACAGGAGCTGTTGTATCACTTCAACACAAATCTGTTGCAACGATCAATCACTTCCATCATTAGTTTCGCACAGAATCTGAATTCATGCGATAATCTGTATAATGAGGACAAACAGGCACTCGTCAAGTATGGATCATCTGAACTCAGACTATTGCGATCCATTTCACACTTTAATTATGAATCCCAGTGTTGGACATTTGCACTTGTAAATAGTTGCATGCAACTTACCTTGGTATAATTATTACTAAAACGGATTTATATGAATATTTACAGAATAGTGACAGTTCAGCTATACTTAGACTAAACTGTTTGCGACAGCTCCCTACAAGTGATTATTATACGGGGGTTGAGACGTTCATAAACTCGTTTGTGTGTCAATGGGATCGCGATTCTGTTATTTTAGATTTGGTATAAATTTGTAGTTATTTAAAATTTACTTATAATTTATAAATTATATCTCGTTAAACCTATTTATAGCTAACGGCGATCGTATTTTTTAATCCAAATCGACCCAGATTGTTTCATAAAGAAATTATTAGGTAAACCACAGAATCAAATAGTAGCTAACGTTTAATAATACAAATTCATATCTATTATATAGATTCCAGCAATATATTTACATGTATTTACTTCAACGCTATTTACTGATAAAATATGGCTCAGAATCGGAGGCAATATTTGCTAAATTTATGAACCAACTGATGAACTTAAACTACTTGATCAAAGTGAGCCAGGAGACATACCAAGGACTTGTCACCATTAAAACTCACACTATTGTAGATCACTATATGAAAGAGTATCATGATGGGTTTAATTAATTAATTATTTACTTTCCATAATATGCATCATTCACCAAGTTATAAAAATTTTGTTTAATCTATAAACATAACTGTGAATTGTATAAAATTTATTATATTGTAACATGGGTATTGAAATTTTAATATCTTAAAACAATATTAAACAATATCTGAGTTTTGAAATTATGCACCAGAATATAATAATCAAGAAATCATATTTTATTAAAATAGTATTTTGCGCAATATTTTCATATACTTTATTTTATAATCAAACAAATAATTTTTTAATTTTCATAAGAGGTCCGTAGTGAAAAATGAAATTGAGGTTTAAATGTTTGTAATTTGTATTTTTATAATTTATAATATTTATAAATATTTGGATTTATACAGACATACAGTATCTTATGTTAAAATAATATGTGAACAGTATATCTCTTACTTACTTTTTAATATCAAAACGTTTATGAGCCAACATTTTTAGCTCATTTGAAAATTATAACTAGAACTGTATGTATTATACTGTACTACAGTAATAAGTTTGCAAAAGTAATTTTTTAATTGACCTTACAATTTAGAAATTATTTATAAAATAAGATAAGGTTGTTAAGCACATAGATAAGAAAATAAGTTACATATAATAAATTTGGGAATTTAGACTGTTTTAGCATTTATTGAAACACTATGATTTAAAAGTGAAATTGTGTTTAATTACATTTTGTTTGCTAAATATAATGCATGTTAAATATAAATGTGAAAAGTGGGAAATAAAATAATTATAACATACCTTTCTCAAATAAATATATTAAAACTCTGATTATAAACATGGATGGCTTAGTGATCAATAAAAATATAAATAAACTATATTGTGATATTTGTGGAGATAGTGCAATAGGTAGAGTATAAACTTATTTAAATCTAATATTATTGTGAAATTCTTTTATAACCCTATATATCAAGGTAAAAACTTTGGGGCCATTACCTGCTCATCGTGCAAGACTTTCTTCAGACGGATAACCGCAACAAATAAAGTATTAACTATAATCATGCAAATAGATAATATGTGACTAACCGTGAACTTATTATTAGGAAGTCAAATGTTTACTAGGTGAAAATTGTAAGCTTACTCCCATAACACGGAGATTCTGTTCAAAATGCAGATTAAGAAAGTGTTACACAATTGGCATGAAAAGGGTTAGCATTTGAAATATTTGATATTACTATATTTTGCTAGTATTTACTATACATTTTGCATGTAATTATTCTATAGGGGAATATAATGAATGATAATCAGCAAGAATTCAAGAAATTAGTTGCCGATGAAAACCGAAAAATTAGGCAAAATAAGGCAAAAATGATAAACAATTTGGTGGCGATTACAGCAACACCTCATAATAACAATGACAATAAAGTTACTGAAACATCAAGTAATAATAATAAAGTAATAAATGATAATAACATAAATTCTGTGGCGAGAGTGACTCCCATTCCCATACAAATCAATAACAATAGGAATACATGGAATGAATTGGAAAGCTATAGACTAATGGAGTTATTCAATGCTATCAATGAATATAAGTATGAATTCATTGAATCTAATGTCGAGATCACGACACCCAGTGATATGAGTCGTGCTATTTGTATGAAATACGAGGGAGAAGTGAAAACCGCTATCAGACTGTCCAAGAGATTGAAAGCCTATGACCAGCTCTGCGACGATGATAAGATTGAGCTGGTTAAGTATGGGTACCTTGATATATTCCTGTTAAGATCAGTGCTCACTTTTAATTTTCAGACTCAATACATGAAATTATTCATGGTAATTCATAGAAATATGCTAATTAATCCTCATAACATATAATATAAATGTAATTTGTATTGTCTATTAGGAAAATAATCACTCAATTCTGGTAAAACTTGATTTATTAAAAGCAAATAAACGCAACTTTTATGAACTTTATAAAAACTATTTATACGCTCTGGGACCTGAGGTTCAGGCAAATTCACCAATTATTGACTTGGTAAAATGAATACTATCATATATTACTGAAGCATTGACAGTTTAACTATAAATATTCTTACTTCCTATTTAGTTAACAGCAATTGCCCTGTTCAATCCAAACAGATCAAACCTTATCAATAAAAATATTATTAAGTTAGTTTAATAACATAATATTTTAAATAAATGCCTAAATTAATTATTAATTGTATATTTATAGACTCGAGCAGCAAATTTACATTTATTTATTAAAGCGATATTTACTACAAAATTATCGGTCAGAAAGTGAAGCCAATTCAAGACTAAAGAGACTTTTAAATACATTTAAAGAGTTGGAAATTTTGGGTGAAATTCAAAGGAAAAACTGTTTTGAAACTATAGCTCAATATATGGGCCCACTATTGAGAGAAGTGTTTAATATCAACACAAATGCATTAAATTAAGTAATTGTTAATTGTTTTATTTAATTAGTATAATCAAAACGTGCAATCAATATTGATTAAATTTTTTATATAATTTGAGTGCAATATATGCTATATTTGATTACTGTACATAATGTTCAAAATAATTAAGGTTTCACAAATAAAAATAAATTAATGTTTGATGTAAATAAAATCTAATTAATACTACTATTCATGGTATTAAGTTGTATTTTTAATTTATTATAATACAGTATTACGATAGTAAATAAATGTGTTTAAATACTATTATTCCCAGAAACTCATATTGTGAATAGATATTAATTATACATTAAGTTTATTTGTAACTGTACTTAGATGTGCACTCTGATTTAGTGTTAATTAATAAATAATCAAAATATACACTCTTAATGGTTATTAATTAGGGTGAATATAATTATAAAAATATTAATTTTAATTATTTTGCCATGTTAAACATTAATACTACGTAATTAGCCAATTGTTTAAATAAGTGCATTCAAACTAAAAATATAAAAATAGAATTTTTAATTTATATAGTAGATTCATAAAATAATCAATAAATATATATACTTGACTATAATTAATTCACACTCCCACCCCACCAATTCACTGATTAAACATACACAAAATAATCACCAAAACCACATAAACAGTTAATCATAGATATCATTGTGATAAGTGCCTATTATCTAATGATAAATATTGGGGGCACTTTTGCCAATTTCATCAATGATAACCCAGGTTCTTTAGCACTTGAAAACGGCATCGCTAGTGCGTTATGTACAGTGTATTACAGTGCCGCACATAACGCAGAATCCGCAGTACAGACTGCACTGAAACATACAGTATTCTCATAGGCTATATGTGTCGTAAAACTTTTCTAGATAATTAATTTGCGTAAAAAAACTTCAATACTTTATAAACAAGTATTTATTTTCATTGAATTCACAAGAATATAACGTGTCAGTGAATTGTATAATACAAGTGTTTTTTCCCAAATTGCATATACTTTCATACATGAATAGCTGACTTTAGGTGTAGTTTAGGTGTAAGGATATTGTTTGCATTTATCTAAACTTGTGTGTTATCACAACGGATAGTCAATATAAATACAGTATTACGATTGGGCTACGATAAAACTACAACAATATTATTAAATTTGAATTCTACATTGATTTGTGCCTGGTGTTTAAATTCATTATCATTGGAAATGCCTAAAAAACGAGAGCCAAAAATATGTGGCGTTTGTGACGGTAAAGCAATTGGTAAGTGTTGTCAATATTTAGAGATTTATAGATAAATTTCAGATTTTTTTTCCATAAAACAAATTATCTATATATTTTAGACAATTTTAAATTAGTTAGTAAGATTTTAATAATGCAAATAATACAACTTAATTTATCCTGTTTAGCCAAAAACTTTGGTGCAATGAGTTGTGGTCCGTGTAAAGCGTTTTTCCGTAGGAATGCCATTCAAAACAGAGTAATATAGTGTTGCCAACCCTCCAGTTTTTGCCTGAAGTCTCTAGGAATCGAGAGTTCAACACATACTTCAGTTTGAGGTCTGGCCTGGAGGGTTGGCAACACTATATGTTATACATATTTGCTATTACATATATAATTTATAAGCTATAATCAATATTCATATAATACATTATATACAATAAAAGTAATATTATAAAATTCTATAAATAAACTAGTTTCCTACGATATTATAACTCTAATTGCTTAACATGCAACATTCTTATATAAGCCAAGTAAAGTTAGTTTCATATGTTATACTTATTTGTTAATGATTATGAAAACGTTCATTAGTATTAAATAATTATTAATTGGACAAGTGTAAATTCTAAATAAATATTTTAATAGAAATATACTACTAGTGCTTAACGGTAAATTCATAATTAAAAATATATTTCATGTATACAGATTAACATTTTATGTAGATAATTGTAATACCGTAATAATAATGTATCTTTCAAATGGCATTTTTATTAATCATAACACGCTTATTAATGCATTCTAAGCCCTCATTAAAGCATTTTAGCTCCCTAATTATATATTTAAACTAGACAATTCATGCAAATATTTTTAATGAGTTCACTATCCTTTTTATAACAGTAATTGCTATTAATATATTATACAGTATTTATCAAAGATTGTGTATCAAATGTTCTATGTATTATCATTGAAATATAATTATCTTAAATATAAATGCGTCAATATTAACTAACACATATGCTATAACTTAAATTTTATAAATGTTAATTCAGTAATAATGTTTAAAAATCTATTTATAATATACGGCATTAATTGCCCAAGTAACATACTGAACTATACGTTCAACGGATTTATTATAACATCATTTTGTGGTCTAATAATACACACAATGCTATCATTCAGACAAATGTCTCATTGTGTTTACTTCTACTTTCAATGTTTTTGTATGTGTTTATATATGTCCACGTTCATTTCATATTTATTCGTTAAAATTAATTCACAAAAGATATTTGAAATCTACGATGAATTGCAAGCATATTGCCGTAAATACAAAATTTATCAAGATAATAAATCTATTGAGATTTACTTAATACTTCACTCAATATATTATATACTCTCAGTGTATACTCTGAATTCAATCGACATATTTGACACTATATTTAATACACCATATATGTCAAGCATCAAATACTATCACCATGGTCCAATAACATGCTTTTATGTAACAGGATGGCTGAACCTGGTACAAATACTATATCACGAATTGATCAATAAATATACATCTATTTTGGTTGCCATGTATAGTAAAATGGATAAAATTCATAATCCAACAAATTCATACTTATATGACATCATAAATACAATTTATGTCATTAAATGTTAGGCGGTATACATGAAATATATTTTTAATTATGAATGTCTGCTCACCGGGGTTGATTTACTTTGTTATTATATAATATTGTACGATAGTGCATAATATATAACACGGATGTAATACCAGTATTTTATACTGTAATTCCAAGTCTTTCTATTTGTTTTTTAAAAAATATATTTTTTTTACAGAATTAATCATATTAAATCTTTTACAAAAAATAGTTTTACATACCTTTAATATTTATTATTAATTATTTTTATTGTAATTAAATTATCGTTTTATGATAGACTTAATTAGTTAAATAAATTTTATTAATTTGTTGAATTATTAATAATTTTAATTTATGTTGCTCATTTGCTCATATAATAAAATATACAATGTATTGAATATATTTGCTATATTATAAAATAAAAATTTTTATTAAAAAAATGATTATAAAGTAAACGTATTTATACCAAACGTATACCTGTTTATACAAAAACTTGCAACTTATTAGACTATTGCGTATATGAAGTATAATTTATTTTACTAACAATAGTAAAACTGAAAAATAAAATAAAATCTAATTAAAATAATGAATTTCGTAAATTAATCCTGTACAAAATGTTGTAAGTAGTTAAATAATTAATGAGAATTTTGTTTATTCGTATTAATTAAATTTAGTATTAAATCTAATAATAGTGAATAAATACATACTTATTATTTCGTCATTCTTAACATTCAGTCATAATTTGATTTAATAATACTTTTATTCAGAATTCATTATAGTAAATCTTTTATCATAAAATATATACTTTTTGGTATGTTTTTAAATTCGACCTTAAATTAATATTTATAATTTTATAACTAATTATTTTTTATTATAATTAAGTAAGCTAATTCCAATTTTTACACCCTATATCATAGACCTACAAGAATATAGTTATAAATTGCCAATTTACCTAACTTTATTTTAAACACAATTATTTTTACTTATAATTTGATTTTTAACACGATAACTGTTATACAGGGTGTGCAATATATATATGAAATAAGTAATTGTGATTGATAATACTAGAATATTCACAACTCCTGATTCTATATCAGCAAAATAAATAGTAAAAGTTATAAATATTGAATAAGTTGATAATGACATTATTAATATAAAATATAACAATTTAAAACTTACAGTATATTTCGATTAGCAAATATTTGGAATGTTTTTTATATAAATTAATATTTGTCAACAGTAAAATTTACAATACAATTTATTTCATAATAGTATAATTATTATTATTATTAATGTTATAACAATAAATATAAGTAATTTAATACAACTCAGAATTTAACACATTATTTACAATAATAATCTAATCGTTTAATTTAAATACAATTTTATATTTTATACATACATGGCTACAGTATTATTTGCATGGCACATAACAGTTTTATGTTTAACAAAAAAGACCATTAATATTATTATTTATGTAATTTTGTACTCATGATGGAGAAATTAATTTTAAAAATAATTATTTTAATATGATAAATTTCCAGATTTTTAATTTTTAAATTATATAATAAATTTCATTATTCTAAATACTGATTTATATTTTTACCCTCATATTTAAGAATTCACAATAAATTAATTGTATACATAGTGATATAAATGTAACAAATAGTATGAGTTGAAACAATTAAGGTATATTATATTCCTTTATATAAATTTTTATTAATTACAGATTTCCAGGTTTTTAATTTATTTATAATTTGAATTCTGATGCGATAGTTGTCATAAAGGGTGTGCAGTATATTTATGAAATAAGTAATTGCAACTGATAATACTAGAAAATGTACAACACCTAATTCTATACTAGCAAAATAAATAATATAAGTGACAAATGTTGAATAAGCTAATAATGAAGTAGTTAATATAAAATATAACATGGGATAAATATATATTTTAAATGTATCCTGTTCAATTGAAAACTTATTGATTGTATTCTTAATTTCATATAAGTGTATTTGTGAGGGATTATGAATTTTATTCATTTTACTATACATGGTAATCAATATAGCTGTATATATCTTGATCAGTTCGTGATATAGTATTTGTAACAGGTTCATCCATCCAGATAAATAAAAGAATGTTACTGGACCATGGTGATAGTATTTGATGCTTAAAATATATTGTGTATTAAATATATTGTCAAATATATCGATTGTATTCATAGTATATACTGCCAGTATATAATATATTGAATGAAGCATTAAATAAATCAGAATAGAGTTATTATCTTGATGAATCTTGTATTTACGGCAATATGCTTGCAGTTCATCGTAGATTTGAAATATTTTTTGTGAATTAATTTTAACAAATAAATATGAAATGAACGTGGACACATAAAAACACATACAAATACATTGAAAGTAGAAGTAAACACAATGAGACATTTGATTGAATGATAGCATTGTGTGAATTATTAGACCACAAAATGATGACATAATAACTCCGCTGAACTTATAGTTCAATATGTTACTTGGGCAATTAATGCCATATATTATAAACACAATTTTTAAACATTATTATTTACACTTATAAGCATAAGTTACAGCATTTGTTTGTTAATATTGATATAATTAATTTATAAAATTAATATACAACCAACAATATTTCAGCACTATTATGTTGAATATTTATTTAGCTATAATATTTCAAATTAACTTTTGATACATATACAATATAAATGGCAAATACGATGTCATATACCACGAAATATTATTTTAGATTATTCAGCTTGTTGCGTCTCATATGAAACTAGGTTTACTTGTGTTAGATAACAAAATGTTGCTTTTTATCTATTGGAGTTATGGTGCAAACGTAGGAATTATGTATAAATATATAAAAATACAAAATTCTAACTTGTTACTTGAAACTAACTTATTTATTCATTTGACTAATATTACATTTATTCTTTGAATAATATTTATATGAATAAAAATTACGGCTTATATAATATATATTTTAGCTTTTCAGATGAATTTACTATTTGAATAATACTTAACATAAGATTAAATAAAATATTTCTAGAAAAATTTTTTGAGAAAAGATTATTCAAATATCCTATTGAATAATCTTTATTCATTTATTTAAAATATGGAAATGTATATTTAATATAATATTTGTAAAAATGGACTTAAATTTAGTAAAACTAACTGGTTAGAAATATTATTAAATAAATAATATTTTAATCATTGAATGTTGTTTAGAAAATCAAACTTATAATTTATAAATTATTTAAATTATTTTATAAATTAAAAACACAAAGCAAAATATTATAATAAATTTTTGGATAAGTAATTTTAATATAATAATGATTTTTAAATTATTTTTTAAAACTAACAGTTAAGTTGATTAAGAAATTACATGTAAATTATTAACATTGAATTAAAAATAATCAATAGTAAAATTTACAATACTATTTATCTCATAATAGTATAATTATAATTATCAAAGATAAATAAAAGTATCTTAATACAATTAAGAATTTTACACATTATTTATTATAATTTATAATACTCCAATCAATAACATAATAAATAAAATATAAGCAAATTAATTATTATTTGCAAAAAAATTATGATAAATATTAAAGATGCTGAGAATATAGATATTAACATAAATAATATAATATATAACATTCGATAAACACATATATTTAAAACATTATGTTCAATTGAAAATATCTTGATTCTATATTTAATATTATTTAAGTTATTAAATTAGACCACAATATTTAACAAAATGATACCTTTGAAAGTGTAGTTTATGGCATTTTTAAGACAATCAATATTATTAAGTATATTATGTATTATATAATAGACAATCTATATATTAGTTTTTAGCCAAGATAATTTGTATAATTAAATTAAAATAACATTTAATAATAACAATTATATTTAAAAGGATTTTAACAATTATATTTTTTGTGAATTAATTTTAACAAATAATTATAAAATGAACGTGGACACATATAATAATAATTTTTGTGATTTTCTGATTATAATGAATACTGTATATCAATGTAACATAAAGTTAATAAAATAACATAATATAACGAAGTAATTTAAATAATATAATTAGACAAATATATAGTACATGGCTACAATATATAATATTACATAATACATTCAATTATTTTGAATATTTATTTATGTTATCTTATAGACATTTTTAAACCTCATATTTAAGAAATTCACAATAAATGTAGTTTTACGCAATAAATTAATATGTACATAGTGATACGGCATAAATTTTAATAATCTAGATATTAATAATATAAGTTAAAACAATTAAAGTATATATTGCTTAATATCTTATATTTTTAATTACAGATTTCCAGATTTTTACTAAATTTAAGTCCATTTTTACAAATATTATATTAAATATACATTTCCATATTTTAAATAAATGAATAAAGATTATTCAATAGGATATTTGAATAATCTTTTCTCAAAAAAT
>CAJPVJ010003178.1:0-11446 GCA_905397405.1 Oppiella nova
ATAGACATCTCGTCAATGACAATGACGTCTGCCTGAAGCAAAGCTTGATACGAGGGGTCAACGGGCGAAATCACAGAGAGGGGTCGACCATCCGTTGGAATGCGGAAAGCGCTGTGGACAGTCGCAGCAGTGCGGCTGAGATTGACGGCCGCGGAACCAGTCGTGGATGTGAGCAACACACGCTTACCGGAAGAGCGCCAATGCAAAGTGAGATACTGTGTTAGGAACGTTTTCCCAGCACCGGGTGTGCCGGACAGTACGTGCAACCCTTTGGCATCTCGAAGTTCTTCAAAAGCCCGCTGCTGCTCTGAGGTTAGAGTTGCGGAAGCCTTGTTAGCAAATTCGTCGATCAAGCCAAGCATCTGCAAAGTGTCTTTTTGAATATCAGAAGGATGAGCGGACTCGCATGGCAACGGGCAGGCGTTCGGAGACCCTGGAACTGGGAGACGATCAATGGGTTGATTTTGTAGGATAAGATCGAGCAATTGCTGACGCTGTTCTTCGCGCCAGAGATGACGTGCTGCGTAAGAAGCGATGTGCTCTTCGATGTCCTCAACGGACTTGACAATACCTCGAATCTGGCACTCAAACAAATAAGATCGGGATGGGTTCGTAATGGGATCCGAAAGGAGCTCGGCTTCATTGGAGAAGGGAATGTTTGCGAGAAGCACGTTGTAAAAATAAGCCTATGTGTGATGAGCCGGATGGTAATCCGTAAAGCGAACCAAGAAATCCGAAGCATAGACGTATTTACCAAGTTGATCACGACCAACAAGCGGCTTGGTCTTTAAAGGGGCCGACTCGACTCGGTACTTTTTGAAATAGTCGACAAAAGTTACGTGCGACAGGCAATTCGGACGCGCGCAATACATATCGACGGGGGGAATGTAAATATTTCTCGAGTTCGAAACCAATTTCATTCTAAGACCAGGAGGCATGGAAGAAATTTTCGTGACGCTTGAGCTTTTTGTAATTGTCTCGATTTCTAGCATAGCCACTGCAGCAGAAGTTGCACTAACCGGTTTGGACATTGTCATGGCCGCAATTGCCTTCAACTGCGCGTCGCTGACGCCGTGTATCCCGAGGCGTTTGGCCGCTTCCACACTCAAGTTCAACTTACCAACTGGTTCGCACTTTATGGCATACTTCAGGATGTAATATGACCAGCAGGTAGCAGTGATTCGCAACAGATTGCAGTGCGCAGCCCAAATCAACATAATCAAAGGATGATAGGCGACCGTGTTGCGATCAACCTCCCTAGGTCGAAAATAATCCCAACGTCCACTACTTGCATTGAAAGAGGCTTCACACTCCGGATGGGGATTGTAAGGAAAGCCGTACTTACAATGGTCGCGATCCTTGAGGCAACCGTCTTTACGACAACAGTGTTGGTTTTTCCGGAGAACGAGTTTGAAAAGCGCGCAACTTAGTTCCGGATCCTCTGGAGGGATGAAGGTATCTGTCTTAGGGTCGTACTCTGCGGGGATCGCCGCGCTGATTTCGTTAGCGACTCTTTCAAGATCCGAAGGATCCAACCAAAGAATGATATGAGCATGCAAACTTCCCCGACCTTGTTCCTCATACCTTATCACGTAGTGCTGGACTCGACCTAGAAGGCCGCCCTCCTGTTTTAAAATATGCTCCTTCATGAAAGCTTGGACACGAGCGTGGAAAAGAGCAGCGCACTCAACCGGGGCGTCTTGCCAGGTAAAAGTCTTATTCAGTCGTCTTAACATTGACTCCATATCATCAATCTCAGGCCAGCGAAGCTCAGAGATCTCATCAGCAGTCAAGGTCAAGAACAGCGAAGGTAGGCCCCAGGCATCGACCATAGTAAGGAGGTCCAGCAGTTGATTGCGATGCCATTCAGGAGTGTTCGGCAGAGACCCGGGGAGGGCGTATTTGATGACATGACGGTAGACCTCTTCCTCGCTAGCGTGCGGATGGTCCTTTTTGTAGTTGAAGATCTCCCGTTCCAACTGAGCCTGTTTAAAGTTGTTGGACAAGACGACTGCCTGTCTTACCTGGTACATCATGAGGAGATAAAGTTTGTGTAGCGTGAAAATGGAGAAAAAGCAGCGCATACGTCTTTGAAGATAGTTGCAAAGTGTGATCATACCATCGTAGGCGCCGACGCCGAATGGAAAAAGAAAAGGAAAGAGAGCCGTTTCTAACGTGAGAAGGTCAAAGCGATTACTCTGGTCCCGATCCTCCGCTCGCAAACCGTCACTATGAACTTGTAGGGAAAGACTGTTTTCGGCTGGGGCGAGCGTGCGCTGAGGTAAACCAATGTCACGTAGATGGAGTGTGCCCATGTCAAAAACGGTGTTGTGTCTTGGAGCTTGATTGCCGGTCAAGGGGCGTTCATCCGTAATAAGGCGAAGAACTTGAGGGACCAGGTTGAAATCCACGGGGGCGAGGGGTCCGCGAGCTCTATTCTCTTGCAAAATGGATTCTATGACGTCAGGGGAAACAACCGCAAGCCCAGTTGTCTGCGCAACTCTTTCAGCAAGACATCGGAACTGGTAAAACAAGGGGTTGCTTTGCAGATTAATGGCAAGAACGCTCCTCAAATTGTCTGACAGCGGTTGAGGATCTCTTGGCGAATCCCCATAGGAGACGAGAGGATTGTCAAGCAAAGAAAAGGGCACAAGTTCTCCTGATACGAATCCGTTGTAGTGTCTTGTCACACTGACTTGAGCGTCCAGGAAAGACAGCATCTGAAGTTGTAGCGGTGGCTCTCTGAAAAGCATCTTTAAATACTCGGGCTTGTGATAGACCAAGTAGGAAGTTCCAAGATAGAGTGACCTTTTCGACTTCGAATGCCTGACACATGATGGGCAAACTCTCCATTGTTGCGTTTGTAAGTCTTGACAGAAATTTGCCATGAACATGTTTGCAACCGCGTAAGGCGCAATTGCAGCGGTGGGGGCGACGAGCTGGAAGGTGTTCGCTTGAGTGCCGAAAGCAGTGGTTCCACATAGTGCGCAGCACACAAGACTTCCAAAGAAAGTTGCCGTAAGCGCCGCCCATCGGCGACGGAGTGAAGCAGCAATAGACCACAATGAGCAATGCACGAAGGACTTGGAGTGTGCTGTTCTTCGTACTGCAGCGGCTCTACGTGCTTTTCGAGTCGCGGCGCGTTGCGAGGCATTGGTATCGAGTCTCAGCAAGCCTTGTGTGCGGGACGTTCCGTCTGCTGTCATCTCGGACGATACAAAGGTTAAGAACGGCACGGAAAGTAGTAAGACTGTTGTGGGCGAAGCTTACTTTTGATTTACGAACGCCACAGTGCGGTAGCAGGGCTTTTGCAACCGCTGGTGTGCTGGGGTCCGAGGCTTCGTCGACCGCCCAGCGACCAATGCTTGGAAGGAGCGTCGAAGGAGCAACGGGCTGTATCCTAGTAAGGTCCGAGGCTTCGTCGATCGCCCAGCAACCAATGCTTGGAAGGAGCGTCGAGGAAGCAACGGGCTGTACTGTTGGCACGTAGATGAATGAGTTGTGCACCGCCTGTATATGACGGCGCCGTGCATCAGAGCTCGAAACGAGGGAGCTGGCCTTCTTTAAGCTTTGAATCTCGTCTTTAAACTTGTACTGGTCCTTCCTGAGTTTGTTGATCTCTTCCTGCTGAAAATTAAGTAAGGCTTCTAAGCCAGTAGCGTGTGCAACTGCCTGGATGCGCTCGTATTCTAAGACTTGCAGCATGCCGTCTAAGCCTTTTGCGGTCCGTGCGATTTTGGTGAGCTGCCTTCGAGTCAGGTCTGCAAGCTCCTTGGTATCGGAAGATGCAGGCTTGTCGTCGGTCATGGTCGGCCTGAAGGATCAGACAAAAAAGTATGAGAGCCTGAGTGCAGTCGATCCTCACCGTTAATATGCGCGGTCCAAGCGAAGTCTGCCGTCTCAGATTGTTGAAGGTTTATTGAAGTCCAAGCAGAGGCAATCGTACCTGCATGAGTATAGAAGCAAAGAGGTACATGGAAACTGTAGAATACCACAAGCCACGTATTACACACTGCACACAAAAAATGGCTCACAGGACCGGTTCCACGAACCTCTAGAGCAATGGCGACTTCGGAGTTCGTACCTGACCTGAGGCAGCGCTCGTTTCGGATGTTTTCCAAGTAGGACTGGACAGCTGAAAGGCGGCGGCCTTCGAGTGTGCCTAGAGAAGCTAGATATTCACACATGACTTCTAAAAGCTGTACACACTGGATAGGGTAAGAACGTCCACACCCGTACGAGTACTGCACTGCATAGAATGCAGTCTTTGCTAGTACTTCCCTGGAGCCGTAGGCCCCGTCCTCCAGTGCCCAGCGATGTTTAGCACGAAAATAGCATCTATCGCCGCTCTTCCAGCTTATTGCTGCATCTTTGATGGCACAGAAAGTTTCGTCTTTGGAAACAGCAGCCGGGAAGTGATCCATCTTTGAGCATTCAGCTAGTTGGTTCGATTCCGAGTCTGGCTCTCACCTCCAAGCTGCAAAAGGTACAAATCCGGTGGATTCCAGCTTGCAGCTTGCAGCCTCCAGCGGCCAGGTGTGTCCTTTGCGAGCTCGAAAGCAGTTAGAAACGATGTGACGGACTCAATCAGAGAATGCTGTTGGTAGAGTTTGGAGGCGGAATGACAGTCGCCTCTTATATCCACATTTTGGGCAGGGCCTTGTCGATGCCGAAAGTTGCATTGGAGTCAATGTTCGCCAGTATGTGACGACTGAGAAGCAGAGAATTCCGAGGCCTCCAATTCAAGGCAGTCGGGTCCACTGCAAGCACAATCCTTGTGCTTGTCTCGAGACACGGTCAAAGCTTAAGAAGCGGGATTGGTTGCATGCAAGTCAACTCTTGAACGGACCTGCTGGGATTGGTTGCATTTTAAGCGACATCTGGAAAGGGAACATTTGGCTTAAATGCAACCAGTGGAAAAGGAGAAGAACGGTGGAAAGGGCTTGAGTCGCATCAGCACAGGTGACTGGGTTGGTTCTGAATGTGCAGGTCACGTTTACGTGGTTTCCAAGTCAGAGTGTCGGTCCACTGTACGTCTGATTCGCTGAAGGTGTGCGTCCCCACGTGCTGGCTGCTAGCAGACTATATGTATGCGGCAGTAGGTGTGTCTTGGACTTAGTCAGCCAATGAGATCAAACCTGGCACATGGAAATCATAAGTCTGATAAGTGCAGTATTGTGAGGAACGCGTCCGGTGCTCACGGTATTAAATGCCAGCTTATGTCGGTACGGCGCAGAGAGTACGACCGATTTGGGCAGATCTGTCAGTCACGTGTGTCCGGGAGCTTTCCTGACGTCATCAGGCACGCGGTGCACAGAGCCTTCGCGGTCCCGAGTTGGAATTCTTACTAGATGTTGCTCGCGCGGAAAAAATCGTCGGTTTTAGGAGGTTCGCTTGCTGAACATAGTCCGGCGCGAACCGTCAGATTAGGATTTCGCTGTGCAATAAATGCAATAGTACGGAGGGCTGCGGCCCTCCATCATTGAGCGCACGCGCTTTCTTTAGAAGCAGCCTGTCGCAAAGCCTTCCAGGCTGGTTTTGGATTGGCAAGCAACCAATCAAAGTTCAAGGAAAGCCGCCGTGAAAGGTGGCCTCAGTGAGCTAAGGCGGCGTTAAGGCTCAATGCAAGAAAACTTCAGACTCTTCCCACCGAAGACTCTGCCAACAAGCGACTTTTGGATTTCAAGTTGGCAGTTCAATAGTATAAAAGGGGATCACTTGAGATGGAAAGGAGAACAGCTTTCATTGCAGTTTCTAATACCAGTCTCAGCCTTTTCACTGCTGCATTAGCATACAACGTAACTTGGAAGGAGGCGCGCAAATGTGCAGCGCTGCTCGCTGCTCGGGCCTTCATTGCAGGGCGCAGTTCCCCGTCGAAAGTGCATGATCCGGTAAGTTTTTTCTACAGCACTAAAGGTGCTGTTGGTCTTCCTAGCTTCGTGTTCAAGTCATAGTGTAGAGCTTAATGTGGAATATCTGGCTGGGTAGGAGAATTGTGATCACTGTGTCGGATTGAACAGGCTCCCCGCCAATTCAAAGTATGAAAGTACGTCCACAGCGTGCAGCTCCTCAAGCTCAGGCTGATAGCAACTTATCTGTAGGAATATAAGTGGCAGCTGAATCTTCACGAATATAAGCCTCTTTCTTAGACTGGGTTGAAATATCGCAGCAGGCGATTAGCTGGTTAGAACAGCAGAGCTTAGGAAATGTGGAAAACTTTTCCCGGAGGCACAGCGAGTCTTTTGTCGACGTACAGATTCCGAGAAGATAACCCCACTTGTAGCTGGATCTTTGACTGCAGGTACTCCAATACGGCAAGCATGAAGCTTTGCCGGAAGCGCAACAAGTGGGGGGGGCAGTCCATCCCTATGCGCAGCAGGCGCAACAAGGCTGTGGCAGCTGCCAGCCCCCTTGCAAGGTTCTTTGAGAAGAGGGAGGGCCAGCCCGGTGCGTTAGTCTTCGCGATGGTGTTCTTGGAGGCGATGCTGGCGATCACAATCTGGGTGAAGTGTAGCATTCAGGGCACCCCGACAAGTTTCAAGGTCCGCCGCAGCAAGCACTTCCTCCAGAGCAACGCGGGGCCACCCATGTCCGCCATACTCCTGCCAATTGTGAACAATAAAAAGAATCTCTATAAGCTGACTTTGTTGGCGAAGCTTATCAGGCCCACGTCCGCTCACAAAGTCCTGCTTTTCATTGAGGCAGCTTTGGAAAGTTTGCGTATCGCAAAGGTGGAAGCGAAGGAGCTCATGGATGCCGCGGTTATCTCCGACTCCCAGGTCTTCAAGGACCGAGGTGGGCGTTAACCCTTGACCCAATGAAAGTGGTCTCAGAAGGTTGATCAATGCAGGGTTCAATGGTTTAACTGGAGCTCTTGCTCTTTTGCCCTGATTGGTACTTGGTATTTGCACTCTTGCTTAATTGGTTGGTTCAAATTGTCTGACTTACGCGGCATTCCCACCCGTGAACTGATCTGAAAGAGCTTGCCAAGAACAGGGTAGGATATATTGTATTTGGTTAAGCGCTTAAAGCATCGACTTGCTTATAAGTCTCCTTAGTGGCTGTAACACGAAACATCACCTCATGGTGTTCGAATGTAGAAGGTCCAACGCACGTCGCAACGCCGAGTGCTCGAACTTTTGCCCATGTGCAGTGGATACGGTACAAGACTCGATCAAAGCTCAGAAACTGGCACGCGCTCAAGAGAAGGCCGACAAGCATTCGGTACAGGATGGCTTCATGGAGCTCACCGACAACGAAGATGAGGATGAAGACGATCTCGACCAGCATCAACCCACTGGGGCTGCACGTGGACCTATGGACGATGACGATGGAGAGCCTGCTCCGACCAGCGAGGATAACAAGGGGAATGTAAGTGAAGCGGGTTCAAAAAGCTTTTTGGGGTCTTTGAGACACTGAGGTAGGCAGTGAGGTAGGCTGTATATCGGGCAGAGGGGAGAGGGGGACTAATCAAGTGGGGGACTAATCCTTTGTTGTTCTCGCTCTTGCAGGTGCAAAGCGCTTCGTATTCAGGTAGTGAAAGAGGTGACGCTAATCCTGATCCTATCTGCAGGTTCGAGCGAGCCTGGACGCCATAAAGGACGTCATGGAGCGCCTGCACAAGGTGTGGAGCGACCGGTCCGCTGAGGTGCAGGGACTTCGCAGCCAGGTTGCTGCGATGGAGGCTAGGGAACGCGCGCTAAAGCTTCACGACAGCGTGCGCACGGAGCAGTTGGAGCCCACTTGGAGCCCTGCTCTACCACCGGACTGGCCAACGACCGGCATGTATGAGGTTGCAGAGAACGGTCTGCGCTCCGAGGTTGCTGATGTGCAGGCTCCGGAGGAGGACGCCGAAAACGAGGTACGTAAGCATCAAAGATCCACTTCGGTTGGAAGTAAGTTCGGGGCCTTGCTAACCGTCGACTAGATTCAATTGGGATCAAATCTGAGGTGAAGACTTGATCGACGTGATTGGACAATTTCTAAGAGGTGTGGTGCCGTTCCCGTATTGAACAGGTGAAATTTTGCTAGTCCAATTGAATCGTTCAGTAGTCAAAAGACAAGTCCTTGTCGCTCAGGGAAAGCACGTTTATCTTCTCTGTAGGTTATCGCTCAGAGGCGCAACAAGAAGAGTTTGACCTTTGGCTGGGATAAGGGTTTGGGTGCTGAGAAAGGGGAGACCGCAAAACAGAAGACTCTGACATTTGGTAGGAAAAGGAGCCAGGAAGTTGAGCAGGGAGAGATAGTGGAGCCTCAGGCCGGCCCTCCCGGCTTTTGAGCTTGCAAAGCACTTGAGACATGGTGGTTGTATATAGTGCTGTAGCTGTTTTATAACTTTCGTTTGGATGTATACCTTTTGATTTTGTTTCGTTGTAGGGGCGACTGAAGACGTGGGTACTTTGCTTTATAAGATTCCGAGCAATAGGAAATGTGCAGTCGTTTGCGTCATACAAGCAGCGACGAACCTACAACTTGTACAGTGTGCGATAATCTTATAAGTATCCGTGTGAGCAGTTTATTTCACCGCGTTGCTTTCATAGTGCCTGCACCACATGTTACGTAAGTTCTTCATGGTGGCTACTCATGGTGTTCGTTTACTATTGATACAACTTAGTTGATTGGATGACTGTAGGCTCAATGACTCGTTTAGGGAACACAAAAGTAGGCCAATTTGTCCTTAAAGCGGAAAATTCGATTCGGCGCAGCACAACAAGCCGCCTATCAATATCAAACTGGCGAGCCCCCTTCAAATTACCTACACGAATCTTTTTGGATCCGTTGAGGTCACTGCATAAAGGGCAATCATATGGCCCAGTACGTATAACAAAGCCAATCATAGCCTGGCCTATGATTGAGGTTGCATGCCACTTGTCTCACAAATGTCGATGTGGCTAATACTTATGGTGCTCAATAAGTTGCACATGCGTTGAACTATATGGCATTCATAGTTGCATGAGATGGGGCAAACACATCAAGTCAATATTCAGTTAGCGAGCGCGCTTTGTGAACCCGCACTCAAGCTTGCCAACTTTTCAAATGAACCAATTGCCTACTTTTGAAATGAACCAATGTGTGCAGCATGCACCATATATCGGAAGGTATCAGCGGTTTTGCTACCGTGAAAAGGTTGTTAAATGTATCGCTTATACGTCATATACTTCGTTGTGAAAACCAATTACAAAACCAATCACAGATGTGTGATATGAATGAGATCGTCGGCCCTGTCACACATGATAATGCGATTGCACATGTGGACGAATGAATTAGAACCAAGAGAATATATATAATGCTCTTTATTGGTTGCCATAGGCTCCCCATACTCGTTTGCTGCCTGTAAGCACCCATGGAAAGAAGAAGTCGATTAGAGTGGAAGTGGTGTGAGTGTGGCAAGAGAAAAAGTGCTTGGATGCAGAAGGCCTTGGAAGCAAGCTGATGGGCATTTGTTGTTGTCCTCAACGAAAGCAACCCACCAGCTGCTGTGGCAAATGCAATGCCCGAAGTGAGATAAGGGCACAAGCAAACCATACTCATGAGGTAATTCAAAAGCAACTCGAACCAAATCGCGAGGTCACTCAAGCTCGAAAATGAAGGTGACCCCCCGGACACTTGCATATAAAAACCATCCAGCCCACTTCCCCTCCTTCATATAGTGAAGACCTTCGCTACACTCACCTAAAGTCCTTTGCAACACCACCTGCCGCCGCAGCCCCGCTGTGCGAAAGGCCGCTGCAGCAATTGTGGAAGCCACAGATTGTCAGTTTCATAAGGAGGTAATGGATCTTGCAAGGACAGGATAACAATAAGTGCAGTGTATTTTATGATGTACAAAAAACGATGATTGCGACTCGGATCGACATTCTTTGTCTCCTGCAATATCCACAGCACGGCCCCACCAGGAGGGTCCTCCGCATCCACTTGCAGAACCGCACAAAGTTAGTTTCAAATGTACGGACAAAATCTCCACACTGAGGCTTTAAAATGGAAGGAGTCTCTGTTCCTTCCTTGGAAGCACTGTCACCTACCAACCTACCAGCTGTTCCATTTCCACTGCCCGCAACCAACGCAGAAAGGGATCTGTTCACCCACCTGCTGCAGCCCCTGCCATGTTAACTGCGTCTCCTGCTTTGCTTGTCCACAAAGTGGACCTCTCCAGCAAGAAGGGTCCGCCATCATACTGGGAGGAAAAAACAAATCATTTTCACAAATGCAGCTACCCGGCCGCCACAAGGCCTTCAATTCTTTACCAATGAACAGCTGCATTGGAGACCACATTTTCGAAACAACTTCACATGCATCCTGCTCACATTCGATAGCTTTCAATCAGTCCTTGCTACCAGGTCCGACCTACCATTACCCACCACTCACCAGCCAGCCGGGTGCATCTTGCAGAAACACACTCATCTGCTGCAACAACCACGTTATGCCCTAGCTTCACGATGTTTTAAGATATTTTCTCACCAATTCCAGCGTACTAGCGTTCAAACTGTAACAATGTTCAAGTGTGCACTGACCTTATGAAATACCTCCTTCCAGACATTGCTCCAACGTACACACATAACAAGCAACCAAAAGTTCTTTCACCATAAGGTCCCAAGCAGGCCTCTACTCAATTCTCTCACTTGGCAAAGTCAGCATCAACGACGCCCACCAGATGAATCTCCTGGATGGATTCCTCACCAGCACTAATGCCATGCAGAATGCAATTAGCATTCGAATACATCCAGTGGAAACCACACCAGCTTCTTGACAGCCTTCCTTCCCTCCAGCTTTCTTAAAGTCCTGAGTGACTGTTCATTGCAGCTGTGCTACACATCAGATGAGCGCTGCACAAAGAGTATTTCAAGAGGACTTCTAAGGAAAAGGGGACGCTGAACTTACCTGCAAGCACGCACTCGTATGGGCACGTGACCGCAAAGATACCCTAGTCCCGCCACAAAAGTGATCACCTGCTGCGGCACTGGAAGAAGGAACTTTTGCTGGTGATGGACGAAGAAAGACCTACATGCAAGTGAACGTACTGACTACGACGGTCGCTTCTTCACCTCTCAGACATGACCGTATTCTTCTTTGGAGTGCAGCACTCCTTGAGGCACAAAGCAAGCCGGAGCAGGGGTTGCAAAGCTCTGTCTGGCTGCTGTCTGATATCTACGACTACGTACCTACGTTCTGGAGCCTGGAGAGGCAGCTGGGGCACTCAACCTTAACTAAGCCCCGAACCGTCGACCCTGCAGCCTTATCGGACGGTCAGTCGCTGATTGTTTCAATCGAAGGGACGCGGTGTGCCACCGTCCATCTGGACTGTACGGTTCCGATGAAAACGGGCAAGTGGAACACTACAGACAAAACTTTCAGCCAATGTACTTCGGTTTCTGCCGCCTCGAACGGCGAATTTTATGGGTTGTGCGCGCCCTTCGCAACAGTCTCCTACCATTTCTCTGCCAAAAAA
>CAJPVJ010003179.1:0-11446 GCA_905397405.1 Oppiella nova
ACTGAAGGCACGTTGTATTTATCACAAACGCCGTCCTGTAATAGTCTGTCCCTGATTTCCCAGGCAAATATACCAGGGTCTTTTTGTTTCAATTCTCTTATGTACGACACAACCTATAGGTTGAGGAATATTTGCATTGATTATCATTTTCGTTGTTATAATGACATGAAAGAGAATTTCAAAGAATTTGATTTTATTACTTAATCATCGAATTCACAGATGAATTGAATTCAAATATGATTTCTTAGCATTAAATTTATTCTTAATTTTTTAATGTTTAACATTTTCGACGTAATGGTGATCTTATATAAACATGTTTATAAATAATATTCATTTGATAGCTTATTTTATTGTTTTACACACTAATTATTGAGTGAAATTCTAGACACAAAATACTAGAATTAGTCTCATTTAAAAATATTTGTATTTATTAAACATTAAGTGAGAAATTCATTCACACGAATGAATAAAGACTTTGGACTAATGTTATATTAAAATTTTTATGAATCGTTTGTAAAATGTAGAATAGATCTCGTAATAAATTATTAAAACATAAACTTGAAAATTATATATTTTTTAAAACTTCTAAAATCCATATTTAGTTAAACTTATAGTAATAATACTTTGATTATAGGTAACTGAAGTTTAAGTAAATTAAGTAATTATCCAGTTCAGATAGAAATTCTTATATGAGTATCAAATATAAATGCCATAAATTACAAATATTCTTATTACCATTTTAATTAACTTAATTTATCAATTCTTGACTATTTATAATAAAATTCTGTAAAATTTTAATAATTCCTCTAAAAATTAATAGAATTCTTTTGTTAAATACATCAATGAACAATAGTTTTATATAAATATATTCAAAAATACTACTGTATTAATCTAACATTTGCTAACAATTTGTATAAGAATTTATACCCTGATTTGACTTTTAATAATTGATGAAAGAATTGAATGAAAAGCAAGATTTACATAAGAAATAAAGTGAACCAAACATTTGGACAAAAACTACTTTTTCCTGGAATTCTATAGCAATCTATAATTGGCTATAAATTATGTGCAAACATATGAATGTTATACAGAAAGTAATGAATACATACTTTGGGTGTCGTAACTCTTGGTTTACTGCCGCCAATAGCTCCCGGAAGTATAGACCCGGTCTCGTGATACCGGGCCAATATCTTGGACACACAACCATGAGATACGCGCAATTGTCTACTAATATCACAGGGTCGGACACCTAACTGTGCCAGTTCTACAATACGCAATCTGATTGCATTAGGTAGTGGCCGACCATTCACGAACACACCTCCCAATTGATTCACTTCTCCGTATCCCTGGGGATCTATTTAAGACAAATGTAGCAAAAGTTTAATTTAAGGTATGACAAGGGGTTTGAGAGTTGTATGTAAATTAAATGTAGGCTAAGAGCATACCGGACAGGGATGAGAAACTTGAAGTACACATCACTGATGAACTATTTTGTGCACAAATGAGAGATTCGATAACTACTGAACCCTAAGATATTTGAAATCACTTTTAAAAAGGACTGACAGCACAGAGAGGGCTGTGATTGAAATCTAGAGTCTGAGAGAGTGTGAGGCAGTCTCTCTCAAATTGTTCACTTCTTGAGCAGTTGGCACTCTCTCGCACTGTCGATGCTGTTGATGGTGATGGGTATGGGTGTACGGTATGGTACATGCGTTTTGAGTGGCACTCGCATCTGTTGTTTATATGATGCGGCATCAAAACTGCTCTATAGAGTTCATAATATGCTTTGGCATTCTCTCTCTCTCTCTCTCTCTCTCCCTCTCTCTCTCTCTCTCACCACTTGTTCCACGAATAAGCATCTTCTTGATGGTGGAGAGGGTGGCGCACATCTACTACATAGCCATCCAATGCAGTGATAGTAATGTTAATAAAACAAATGAGAGACCGCTTCTTACGATAGGTTTGTTATAAAAATATAGTTTTTAATGTAATTTTATAAACCGGTCTGCCTTTGTATGTCTATGTTTTTACTGTAAATATAGTTCCCATTAATAGTTAACACCAATTCTTTGGTTTCAGTAATATTTATTATCAATACTACGGTAATACAGTACTGTGTATACAGTATATAGCTGTGAAGGTATTTGTGGAAATAATGCTTTTATGAACAGTAGTACTGTAATAGGGATGACATGATTTGATATAAGTACCAGAAATAAAAGGAGAATGAGAGAGAGAGAGAGAGAGCTCGTTTGCATGTTAAGTGAAGCAAAAATCCGCAATATTTTATATTCTGGTGATTAGGTACCTATTCTTTGAATAATAAAATCCCATTAATATAGCAATAAAATCGTGTCATTGAATACAAGTTAAATACGAATTAAAATGAATTGCTTTTGTATTTGAGATATATTTTTAAGTAAGTACTCAAAGAATACATATTGTCATCAAAAACACTGCAACAACTGATGTCTGGTTATCAAAGTTGGCTATTAATATATCTGTTAAAATACAAGTACTTATTATTCTCATATGGTATGCCATTAAGACTACAGTTTTAGAGAAATATGTGTTTTATCAAGAATTCTAAAGCAATATATAATTGTTTGTCATATGTTTGTCACTAAAAAGAAAAATATTAAGAATATGTTTCGCATTAGAGTATAGACTAATTTTTGCTTTGAATGCGGTTCCAGTCCTTTTATGTATTAAAACATTATTTAAAATGTTATAAAAATACATAAATTACAAGAATATGATTTTTTATAAATGCAGTAAATAGTCGTCTGTCCCTTTCCCCGTATGCATAAGAATCGCAGTTATTATATAAAAATCTATTCAAATTAAACCAATGTATGCCGTCTTTGCCTCAATACGTCGGGTCATTAAGTCTGTGCACATCTGGAAGGCCCGCCGTCAGCCGCCTTTCGGGATGCCCTCCACTCTCAGCCCACACTCTATCGCATCCTTTTCTCTCTCCACTCAAACTTCTGTCCCAAAGGTTTCTCTTTGCCTCTCAGGCGGTGCCCAACACTTCTTGATCTCAAAATCAAACTTTATTTATAGGAATTTTTAATTTAGAAAAATATTCCTGGTACTTTTGGTGAGTTGCATGTTTCTAATGAACAAATATTTTAAACTTACTTGAATTGAATGATAATTTTGTCACAATATCTTTGTTCAAAAGCATAGTGTTTTAGATTGTAGTGAAGCACGAGTTGAGAGTAAACTTTTGGAAAATGAGACGATATATAGTTATGGTTATGAACCCACCCTTTCGGCACTTATGGCACAGTGAAAGAGGTTTCATATTTACTCACAACAGGGGTTAATATAATTAGATGAAAAGTCTTTTCAATTTTACTTCACTGGTTTAAACAAGCACCCTGTTTGTATAATTGCTGCAAACAAATAAACAATTATGAAAATTAATATCTAAAATATAATTAAATATTAATTTTGTAGTCAATTTAATTTTTGATAATTTTTTAAAATTTTATTTTAGGACAGTATATATTTATTGTGTAGGAGTTTATAAGAATCTACAGAATAGCAGAATAGATGATTAAATAGATAGCGAATAATAAATGAAATACAGGGCTGTCTATAGGGTACAAGTGTTGCGGTTTGAATGGAGTGTTGTGTTGTTGTGTTTAACGTTAATCTCTATAAATAAACAGCAAAAGAAGCCGCAAAAAGCAATAATTATTATGGAATAAGAAGTCAATTATGGCATTCAAAGAATGTCTGTATGACTGACTAGATATCCATTCATAAGACATGGATATGTTTACCCATTTGTATGTGAAAAACAGTTTGTTTTTTGCTCTACAGAATAATTTTGTCAAATATATGAATATAACAGTGAGTGAGTGAGAAGAGTGTGAGTGTGCGAGGAGAGAGAGAGAGAGAGAGAGAGTTCAAAAGTCTCTCTGTATTCTTCATGTCTTCACATAACTATTACTCTATTTTTTCTTTCTTTTTATAATTTCATGTAAAGAAGTCTTGAGAGGTTTTGCGGCGGAAATAGTTTCAAATATATAGACGTCGTCACCCAACCCAACGCACTGGTGGTGTATGCGGTGAGCCCTCCGATGTCTGTCTCTACGCCTGATGTGACACTCGCTTAACAAATATCTGTAACAAACATCTATTGATATAATTGAATATATATTTGCCAAAAGCTATTCTATAGTATCATTTAAGTCAATGTTTTCCCGATTCTCGCACTCAATATGTTATCAGAAATAATAATTAGTTAAATATTTGTGTGCAATGAAAAAATGTGCACAAATTTAAATGATAATAAATATAATCTATATTTACTCGCAGTTATAGAGTCTATTTCATTGGCGCATACAGTCATATTCTGTGCTACAGTTCCCTTTCACTACAGTATAACTTATGCAATACGGTTTTAAACCTATACTACAGATTCACTGATAGATCTTGTCTTCGTTATCATTAGCCGTGATTTCAATATATATTTATTAAATACTTCATAACTAATATATTTATTTAAAACAAATATTAGAGTTTATCATATTTTATTATATTTTAAATTGAGATAAAATATGGGCATTATTATTTAATATATATATTTAGTCAACTATACAGAAAAATACAAATATTTTCAATTATAATTAACAATTTATCTTTTATTCAATTAGTTTTAGTTTTGTGTAATTAAATGGAAGAATTTTGTATTAATTTTCTGATTGATTTAAGTAACAATTCACACATATTTTGGTGAGTATATTGAGCAATGAATTATAGCGAGAGTGAGTGAGTGAGTGGTAACAGTGCATCACTTGAAGTAAAGGATCAATTGGTTAATCACTGAACTAATACTAATAGTATTCCCGTATTATTAAGAATCATATGAATGAATGGATGGACGCAAATATGCTTCAAATAATATTCGCAACCATTTTTGAAAAGTATAATTACTTTTTCCATAATACCGTAAACCAAAACAAAACATAATACAGTAATGATTGTTTTATTTATTTTTATGATATATTTTAAATCCAATTTTATGATGATTAAATTAAATTTGATTTTCATAGATTTCATAATAATAATAATAATATTTAACAAACTTTGGTTAGTGAGATAATTAGCAATACTGTATTAGAAAGTGTATTAGAGTTTATTTAATGTAATAAATAATTTTGTAATGTAGATGAAGAATCCATATAATACAGTATGTAAGAATTATATAGTGTGTATATTGTAAAATTAATAGAATACTAAATTTACATATGTTTAATTATTCTAATTATTTTTACAAAAAATAGATTAAGTGATGGATAAAGATCTGTGAAATATTTAAGAGGAAAAGCTCATTTTCGTGAAACACATTTTGAATGGTGTCTATGAGTTGACTGTTTTGGAAATATGACGCTTAGTGTATAAATTTTGGTTAATAAGTAAAATAAAGTAAAAATATTTTTGTGTGTCTTTAGATCCACTGTTTAGATAAAGAGGTAACAGATTCTTGAGTGAAGCATAACAGATAAGTGCTGTAATTTACATGTTTGGAGGAGGCATGAGAGAGAGAGAGAGAGAGAGAGAGAGAGAGAGGATATTTATGTATTTATGTATGGATTGAGAAGAATGTCTGCGAAATATTTTTAGAAATTATTAGAGGCATTGAGAAGTGTAGCGTAAGAATTGTATTATTCAAAGACCGGGTTATTGTATGTTTGGGATCTCATTACCACAATAGGCTATATTGTACAGAAGGCAAGAGGTTATCCACCAAAACAGCACTACTGTATCACTATATGAATACATTAGTAAACATTTGTCTTGTTTTACACATCCATTCAACTGAAATAAATGATTTTTATTTTATTTGAAATCATTTCAAATCTATATATACTTTCAAACATAAGAAGGAAGAGAAGGTCTGATTTTATCGGCGCATCCATACCTCCCACACAGTTGTGTCGATTTATCAATGAATTTCTTGTTTTCAATCAATGAACTGATAATTCAGTATTTTGGGTGTCCTTTCCTCTCATCTATTCATCAGAATTATGTTTAACAAAACATACTGTACGGCATAGTATGGATTGTAGAGAATATTGCAGTAGAATTGTATGCACTTTCCATACCAAATATGCTGTACTCAAGAATCGACACAATATAGGCCTTTGAAATACACATCATATGAAATATATTTTCTGTCCACTAGTTTATAAATTGTATTTCCATGGAAAAGTTTAAAGTTGGAAAGATTTTATTATATTCAAGATTATATTTGTCTTATAAACAATATATTGTATTAACTGGGTGGTTTTATTCTGTAGTTACAATAATAAGTACATTAAGTATTACCGTATATTTATCATAAAAGCTTATTATAACATTCTGTGTTTTTTAGTGTATATTGTATACTCTGATTTGATTACACACATTTACATTATCGCATTATAATTTAGTTTATAAAGTAATATGGTATGAATATTTATGTATGTCCACTATAGTCTTCAAAACTATACTATCATTTGTTACAGAATTTTTAATCATTTTAATGTTATTAATTATGCAAAATTTTGTATATTACAAATATTTGCTAAACTTTGAAATCAAAAGTAATTATAACTTTCTTACAAATAGGAAAAAATTACAGAATAAAAAATAATACTGTATGTGTGCTAACTAATTAAATCTATTTAATCATGTGTTTAATCTGAACTACACTACAATGTAGTTGTTGTTAGAGTCTAACTTGTAAGTTAGAGAATTGGTTCACTGAATATACCCAGACCATTTCAAAGCATCAATGTCATTATTAATAAATTTATTATAGCTTTATTGTTAGGAATAGTAATTATTTGATTGGACATGGTAATTAATGATATTTGAAATATAATACAAAAATGTAAATTCAAATACAGTTAAAGAGTGTATTAATCGGTGTTTTGTCGGCCTCTATATTCAATGATTCAAAGCACACTCATAACAGCCATCGATGTGACCACAATTGGGGCGACCATTGAATGCTTGTCTCAGTAGAGGAGGTGTGGGAATGCATAGAAACAGACGTAGATATCCCTCCCACCCCTCACATCTAGATGAATGGCGTTTACGTAATACACGTGTGATAGGGTGTATGGCGGGCATAGTGTGCACAGCTTTGTACGGCTTGTGTATATTGACTTTCATCTCTAGTAAACAATGATTTACACGAATTGAGTGTAATATTCATATGAATTGTCGTTTAAATGTCGCTCAAAATGCATTACTATTACTAATAATGTTTAATTCATATCATTATTACTTATAATAAGTATTATATTAATGATTGCAAACACAAACCAATTGATAGTATTTTGGTAACACTTTTGTTACAATTTATATAATCATTACATTTGATAAACAATTATTAAATAGTGTTTTGTTTAGCATTTTGTAGTCATATATGGTTTGAGTGATTGTGCGAAACAAACAACACTTTTATCAAACATTTATTGATTGACTCATTGAGTGATCTCTTGATGTGAAGAATGGTATGAAATGATGGAAAAAGTGGACAATTATTTGGTGACAAAGTGTTGTTCATGTGATCCGTGTGTCAAAGCCAGTGACGATGTCTTATCTTGTGGACAGTGACGGCGCCAATAGTGGACTCCATAGCAAATCAAAGACTAATAAATCCATTATTAATAGCAATAAAAAGAGTAGTAATCGGAAGAGAGTGTCAATTGTCGAGCCCTCACGACACACACCACCGCCGCTGACCACCGGTTCCTTGGGATCCATCGGTTCACCACTCGAAGACATACAAGACTTGAGTCACTCGTCGAGCGTGGGATCCGATTCACAAACTCTGGTATTCCTGCCGACAAACCACTCGTCGGACGAATCGGGCATTGAATCGACTGAATCTGATTCACTGCTGAGGACGAAGACCACCAAACGTCTCAAAAAGTATGGATCCATTCCTTCAGTCATTTGTTTGTGTCATTGAGTGTCATATGTATGAGTAGTTTGTAATTGAATGTCATTTCTCTCTATTCATTATCGCTGTTAGCAATCATTTGCTGCTTAATAATGGCATTGAATTTCAAATATTAATAATTAATAGATTTTTAATGCTTTTTCATGTTTTCATAACACATTTTACATTTACAATTTCTCTCTATTCATTATCGCTGTTAGCAATCATTTGCTGCTTAATAATGGCATTGAATTTCAAATATTAATAATTAATAGATTTTTAATGCTTTTTCATGTTTTCATAACACATTTTACATTTACACTATTTCTCGTTTTTGCAACTTTTCTATTATTTTTCACATCCACTCACGAAATGTGTTTTATTTTGGTTTGAATGCGTTTTTGTGAACAAAATTATGTCAATCTCTCTATTATTTTGCTGAACTATTTGTAATCTATACTAATTATGTTATAATTAGTAGGTTTTATAGCTCATGTTAAGTCTTATATAGTGTGTGTGTTGTTGTGTTGTTAGTCTACCTGTCTCTTAGATAGAGTTGAGATAAGTGTTGAGTAGTATTGAATAATATTGAATAATAAATTATTACTAATAATACAAATAAATAATATTATGAAATGCCTGTGAATATCACTATTGGTAACAATATTTAATGACATTCAATGCCATAAGTGTTTGTTTTGAATATTGATATGTATTTTGAATGGTTTTTGTATGGATGACAGGAACAAGAAGTCTCGCGGAAAGACATCTATATTGTGTTGTTTATGTGTATTGACTGCGGGCTGTCTGTCAGCTATGGTTCGGTTACTGTTCGGGAAGAAGCAGTTGAAGCCGCGGACGGTATACGTGCGCGGATCAGACCGTTTCAACGAGAAGTTGAGGCAATCGTTTCCGGCGAATATCGTCCGAAACCAGAAATACAATATTTTGACATTTTTGCCAATCGTTTTGTTCAATCAGTTTAAGTTCTTTCTCAACCTATACTTCCTTCTGATGGCCTGTTCTCAGTTCATAAACTCACTCAAAGTGGGCTATCTCTACACCTATTGGGCGCCATTAGGCTTCGTGTTGGGCGTAACGCTGCTCCGGGAGGCCGTCGACGACATACTGCGCTTCAAACGCGACAAAGCGGTCAACAGTCAGTTGTATCAGAAGCTGACCCGAGACGGACCGCTCGCTGTTCACAGCTCTCGCATCAAAGTGGGAGACCTTATAGTGGTGTCCAAAGACCAGAGAGTGCCCGCGGATATGGTGTTCCTGCGCACCAGCGAGAGGAACGGCGCCTGCTTTGTGCGCACCGACCAATTGGACGGCGAAACCGATTGGAAACTACGGCTCGCCGTGTCCTCCACTCAGGGCCTCGAGTCGGACGACCAGTTGTTCAGTTTAGACGCTTATGTGGACGCAGAGGAGCCCCGACGCGATATACACAGTTTTAACGGCAAATTCACACTCGATTCCGGTATTTGGAAATGTTTTCAATTTATTGGCATTTGTTGTTTCAATAGTTTATTGTTTATATTTTAGGCAATAAAGAGATTTCGTTGAACATTGAGAACACATTGTGGGCCAATACAGTGATAGCATCGGGTACTGCAATAGGTATTGTGATATATACGGGCCCAGAGACCCGGTCTATGATGAACAACAACGAGCCGCGCAGTAAAGTAGGACTTCTTGACTATGAGGTCAACTCTATCACTAAAGTGCTGTTCGCAGCCGTCGTTATATTAGCCTTTGCTATGATTTGTTTGAAAGGTTTGTTAGTTTGTGTTTTACGGTAACCTGTTTTGCAACAACAAAGTAATCCTTATTTCTCTGGACATTTAGGTTTCAATGGCCCGTACTTTAGATATTGGTTTCGTTTTGTACTTTTATTTTCGTATATTATACCCATTAGTCTGAGGGTTAACCTCGAGATGGGAAGAGTTGTCTACTCTTATATGATTCAACGCGATATGGANCTGGACATTTAGGTTTCAATGGCCCGTACTTTAGATATTGGTTTCGTTTTGTACTTTTATTTTCGTATATTATACCCATTAGTCTGAGGGTTAACCTCGAGATGGGAAGAGTTGTCTACTCTTATATGATTCAACGCGATATGGAAATACCGGGAACACTGGTGCGCACCACTACTATCCCCGAAGATTTGGGTCGAATCGCGTATTTATTGACTGATAAGACGGGAACTCTGACCAGAAATGAGATGGTGTTCAAGAAAATCCATTTGGGAAAGATATCCTATAGTCCCGAGTATTTCGATGAGTTGTCAGCCCTATTGAGAGCCGCATATACGCCACAACCATTATATATTTTTCTCATGACTTTGTACACATTGTGTTACCCTACTTTATTGCACATCAGGATTTATAATTATTAATTTTAATAAATTTAAAAACCTTTAAATTTTTAATTAGATTTATTTATTAACAAAAAATTAGTTTTATAAATGTGTTTAAAATGTTTATACATTTGAATTGCTTACCAAATAAGTGATAAGTGTAATGATTTTTATCAGTGACGATAGGCATAGCTATAGCTATAGTAATAAGACTATACAATAAAACTATACAAATATTTATTTTATATAATTAATGAAAAATAAAAGTTTATTAAAATATAGAAATAATGAATTCATATACAATTATGTCCCGAAAGAGTGTATATATATGTGAAAGCTTTCAATAATGCATAGCCTTATACGACAACTATTATGCCCTTCAGTCTCATATGCCAGTGCCTAATAGGAGCACAGAGAGCACCGGCATTACCACCACCGGTGCTGATGAATGAGTCCGTACACGGATGGCATGACGGCGTTCATGTTGAACGGAGTCATGCATTGAGGGCCTGACGGCAGTTGTGATAACTCGGCACTCGTTATGTTAGACATCCCACTGGTTAGGTCCTGAGCAGACACGTGATGATGGCCTGGCTTACCGTCGCGGACCAGTACGGGCACAGAGCCGGACACTGCGCCCATTTGTGTGGGTGAGGGCACTGACGAGTTTTGGTGAGACATCGAGACATTGGTCATACTTCCAGCGCAGGGATAGGGCGCGTATATGGGGTTATACAGGGATACGGCAGCTGTCACGCCACGTACGCTGTCTTTGCCGTCTAAGGTATAGGTGCTTAGTGTGGGCGCGTGCGAGGACGGGTGGTGATGGTGGTGGTGGTGATGCAAATGAGACACTGATGCCGGTGTCGATGAATTGCCGCTCGGAGTCATTCCTATCTTATTCCGAAGGATTCGGCTTTTGGTTCAAAATATTGCAAATGACTGTTAGATTGTCTCTAATTTGAATCATAACTGTGTTTTCAATGCAAACCTAATGCTACTGACTGAAGGCACGTTGTATTTATCACAAACGCCGTCCTGTAATAGTCTGTCCCTGATTTCCCAGGCAAATATACCAGGGTCTTTTTGTTTCAATTCTCTTATGTACGACACAACCTATAGGTTGAGGA
>CAJPVJ010003180.1:0-11445 GCA_905397405.1 Oppiella nova
AACATTCAGTTCTTGGGATCTATTGGTGATGTGTTAGTGACTGAGAGCTGCAATCAAAACAAGTCATTCATAAACAACGCATAACTCAGACATTCATTGCGTCAGTAGAGCAGAGGCTGTCCGACACGAGAGCGGCTATGGCTATGGAGTAGCCGTTGGTTATGGGTTTGGGTTTGGGTTTGGGTTTGGGTTTGGGTTTGGGTTTGGGTTAGGGACACAGCAATCACTGGCCATTCACGGGTAATACATCACACCTGACGGCAGGGGAGGGGGAGGCGGGCGTCCACTAACTCGACTCAACACTACCGACAGTAACACACTTTCGCCGATTGATGGGAGGGTTTGGACACAATTGGCGGCAACAGTGCACTGATTGGTGGCCCGACTGGTGAACGGGAACGACGGGTCGGTTGAGTGAATGTATGGCAAACAGAGGCACAGGTAGTGAATGAGTGACAGACAGCATGTGTCGTACAGACGGTTGTGTTATAGATATGTATGAATACTCACTAATGAACTAATTATTGCTTCACAGATGTGTTGCAGTTGTTTGTGTTGTTTGTATTACTTTTGGAAAATATATGTTTTCATCACAAAAAGCATCAAAAAGTGAATGAAAGATATGTATGAATACTCACTAATGAACTAATTATTGCTTCACAGATGTGTTGCAGTTGTTTGTGTTGTTTGTATTACTTTTGGAAAATATATGTTTTCATCACAAAAAGCATCAAAAAGTGAATGAATTTCGCAAAACTAGTGATCACTTGATCGCTGAACACATGAGTGAATGAATGAGTGGATGAGTAGTCGTTATACGCAATGAGACGACAATTAATTGCATTATTAATGAGTGTTTGTTATGCCGTTATGTCTGACCATCACTTCATATGAGAAACACTTGACTAATCCAGAGATGACTACTTCTCGTGTCAACCATTTTGTTGTGTTTGTGGCTTACAGTCAATGCAAACGCTGAACAATCAATGCGAGTCCTATTGTCACACAACAATGCATGAAACGCTAACACACAACACCCTAACCAGCACTCAGACACGCATACCTTTTCGAACACCTCTGCCCACGAGCGTACACTGTCTCAAAAGGGACCACTAATGCCCACCTGTTTAGCACACATACGCCAACTGCACAGGTATGCAAAGGTTTACTGTAAAACAGTGGAAATGCATGAATGAATCGATAGAGACTTGATTTGCAAGTTTTTATACATACAGTCAAACCTCTATTACTCACTGCCAGTGAGTCACTGGATTACTCACCACTCTTTAGTCCTCTGTATGATTGCCGGGTTCAGGTGCTGCCAAGTTGACCATGGTACTTCCTAATCAATAAATAAATTAATTATCCGGAAAATATTTCTTATAGTAAAGTATTTTAAATGTTTGATATGTTTATGAGTTATACAATTTGCAGCCAAATAATAAGTGGACTGTAGTTTAGTCGCAAACTTTTAAACCCATTTAAGACACATTCAGACAATTAAATTCAAATTAAGATACGCTTCGCGAGTAAAACATAAAAACTTTGGTATCATTTAAAAGCACTGAAAGTTTTTTTGATACAAAAAAAATGTTTTTGATTGTTTTGATTGTTAGCCAGTTTTGTGAGACACAGAAAAGAGTTGAGTTTATTGTGTTTTGTACTCAAATCAAGGCATTGATTCAAATGTAGGCATAATTGAAGTGAATAATTGAATTGTGAAACCATTTGGTTGTGACTGAAAGCCAGGCTTTTCTCACAAATAGCTGTGAACTCGACAAGTGTTGGTTGGACTCTGTTTGACCTCAAATGACCCAAACATATAACATTTGGTCAATTAGTTGACTCACACTTAGCATGGCTTTGGGTTCAAGTTCTAAGTTTTCGAAAGTTTCAAAACTTTTGAGCCTATGATTGAGAAAACTTGAAATGTTGACAAATGTTTGCTAACATATCGTAATTATGTTTACATGTGTAAATCGATGAGAACTACTTGTTTAGGCAAAACAATTGATGTTTATTGAAATTATGGTCTGAAATACTTGAAATAACCCGGATTGTGTTGATAGATTGAATTACAGTAATGTTTGTTTATATGGCAAATACCGAAAATGCATTCAACAACTTATTAAAGTAAAACAAAAGTGTTTGCATACAAATTGTATGATACAATCCTTTAGGTAGGCATCCGTTCCCTAAATCGGAAGTCAGTTTTTAGACGAGTTTCAAGTTTGGTATAATTTGAATATAAATACACTTTTAATGAAACAACACATCAATGAATAAAACAATAAAAATAAATGTTAATAACAAATGTATTCAACTTTTAATTTTAGATGTAATGCTAGTCAACACATAATTTGAATAAAATGTCAATTATTTCACTTATCATTACTTTAAATATAATCATTGTTTTGCATTGAATTCTTCGCAAAACTTTGAAAAGTCTGAAATGATTTGGAGGTTTGGCCACAATTTGATGTAACAAAGGGACAGACATTACCAGAGATACCCAACCCTTACAGGAAGGCCTCAATTGTTAATAATGTGTTCCCTTTTGAGTTGAATTTAAATGATTTTATAAATTTAATTCAATTAGTGGTAGCGAAGGGAGGGGTAGTATAGTGTTGGTGAAGGCCATTGCAGTGACTCATATGCGTAACAATTTGAGGTCACTATAAAAAGGGTCAGTTTGTGGTCATTTGCATAATAATCATGTCCTGAGAATCACATCAAAAGTTTTCATTCAAAACTAATGATAGGTTTGAAAGCTTTTCTCAAGCAATACGAACCATCATATGTGCCAACCCTTGCACTTCAATCAGAAGCCAAACTTTTACGACTTTTATATTGCAATCATTGAATCATTTGTTAAAAGCAAACAATCCATCATTTGTTTGCATTAAATGACACCTTAAGGACATTTATCATTGAATTCAATCAAATATTTCCATTAATAATTGCTTTCAATTGCTGTTTAGACATAAAGTGAAGCTTAAGTGACCAGAAAATGTGCAAAAAAGTTGTAGCAAAACAAACAAAAACTATTTCTCAGAGATGTTATGGTTTGTAACAGAAGTTTAATTCATTTATAAGAGGAGAATGTGAGCCCAGATGTGCTAAAACTGACATAACTTTAAATAATTGATCAAAATCTAGAGATAGAGAGGAATATCGTATGAAATCTATACTGTATTTCCACATTCACTGCATGAAACGCAAACGGGAGTCAAGTATTGCTCTCTATTTCTCCCAAATATTTGCTCTAAAACTACAGTCAAAACCATTTATTAGATCTGAAACACAATTTGTGGCGAAATATGTTTAAATTGGCAGTTATTTAGTTGATTGAATTCAGGCATTGAATAGATTGTTGCCATTCAGTGAATCCATTGCTTATAATTGAGTTGCAATTGTGTTAAACATAGAGTAATAGAGCAGTGAATTGAATGTACGAATGGGTTGTCATCTCTGGGCTGTCAGTCATATGTGCGGTGACTGTGAATGCAATTGAATTAGCGGTCAATTGAATGCAAATCAAAACACTTTTGTCGACTCTTTGCATGTTTGGCAGTCTGTGTCCGACTGGACCACAATTGACGAGACATTCAAGTGATCACACGAACCATCCATTTGACGGCTACTCATGGCAATGGACTGTCACTGAGACTGATGGCCAGTGATGGACACGGATTCGTACGAAGAGGTGGTGAGCCGGAAGCGACTCGAGTGGGAGTTGTCGTTGAGTTGGACAGACATGCGGTCCAACGGCTGGTTTCACGGACCCATCGCTCGATCCAAAGCCGAGCACTTGTTGGAGACGAGCGGACAGTTTCTGGTGAGGAATTGCAGCTCAAGACCCGATGAATACGTGTTGTCCACCAGAAGTGGTCCGCATTGTCTTCATTTTGTGATCTCGAGGGTCGTATTGAACGCAAACACCGATTACCAGACAATTCGCTACTCTTTCGAAGACGACTCCTTCGACTCGATCACTGATTTGATCACATATTATGTCGGAAACAAACGACCCGTCAGTTTGGCCTCAATGGCAGTCATCACAACCCCGGTATGCATACAAACAAACCGTATTTATTTGATTTTAAATTATCATTTGAATGCAATTTAAGGTCAATCGGACTCAACCCTTATCTGGTCTTCAGTTCTTTCAAAGTATTTCTAGTTTTATGTCTTTTTATACTCTTATTGATTGTCTTTTATTGAAAGACAAAACTCCGGGAGATTTGGTTGAAATGAAATACAATTCGGCAACAATTGAGTCGTTTTCCAGTGAAGACAACACCACAAGAGACGCGCCATCGAGTCCACCGCCAAAACCGAGTCGAATACCTGTCAATACAGATGTCATAGACTTGGCTTCGGATGACATCAATTCCTCGACGGAACAGAAGTTTTCAAATATGAGTTTAAATTGTGATAATATATCCGAAAGCAGTGGTCATTCTTCGCATAAACACGAGTCAAACGGTTCAGAAGACAGCGCTTTCTTCTCCGAAAATATTTCGCCGAAACAAACAGAAGATAACAAATACGAAGAAATGACACAAAAGACAGAAAACAGTGACACGAAAGCTGTTCCAACACTGCGTCCGCCCACCTATTCATCGCTAATAAAAGCGCAAACATTTCATACATATCTACTCCCGAAAGACAATAAGCCTTTAGACGCTTCGGCCGTAATTAAGGTAATGATATGACTATTGGTTTGAGTCTAAAATATATAGTCTTTTGTTATATTTACACAAAACTCTAATTGAAGTGAATTATAGAGAAAATACAGAAAAACCTTTTCATTTAAGATCCAATCGGTTCTGTCGGACACTGGACCTCGAATTCTGGCCAATCATTTAGCCAAATGTGACCTCGAATTCATCCGACTATTTGATGCCAACTATAGATTCAATTTAGGAATTTCTTCGGCGTTTGAATTGATTCTTCTGCCAAACGGACAACAAATGCGTTTAGATTTACTCGAAAGACACAAATGTCTGAAATATTTTATTTGTATCACTATTTTGACGGCAATTAATGACGAAAAAAGAGCTCTGATTTTGAATAAATGGATTGAAATTGCCATTGAAGTGAAGACCGCTTTAGGAGACCTGTTTGGCTTCGGAGCCGTTATGGAAGCGCTTTCTATGGAACCAATTCTCAAACTGAAGACCATTTGGGCGATTGTCAGACGAGACTTCACTAAAAATGCCATCACTTATGAGACTAAACTTCGACCTCAACTGAAGTCTATGACTGAATGCACAGAACCTCAAGGTTTGCTACAATCCATTGAATTGAGAGTAATTTCTTATTGAACCCAACTTTCAATATTGTCTTCATTTAGCTCCCAATACATGCTTTCCATTCATTTTGACGTTAATGCAAATACTGGAAAGACATTCAGATATTGTTAAACAGAAAGAAATGGCAAACGATAAGATGATATCAAAACAGTCGGAATCGTTGGGCTTATGGTTCGAACAGACATCAGTGGATTGTGGTCTCCAACAAATATTTAGTCATTTAGAGTCCGGACCACAACTTATTGAACAGTTAGGCAACTATCGACGCAATGGTCGGGTAGTGTTGGACGACATACTGTTCGAGGAACTGTTGACAGATATGTTTCAAACAGAATTTCATCGACAGTTTCTCTTCGGTTTTCGGGGATCTGATGTCGAAAACGATGAAAAGTTCGAGAAATTTGATAAAATAATCGCAGCTTTAGTCAGAAAATGTGAACCAGACGTCCAATTCTAGGATTAAGTCTTAAATTAATAGTAAATTTAATGTCTTGTAGTCTTCTGTTGCCATATCAACCATTCCTTACGAACTCCACTTCCGAAATAGAGTTACATTTCCACTGTTTTCTTGTTTTTGAAGAATATTTTAGAAACGCTTTAAAGGAAGAGCTGAACGAAACTCGAAAATAATGATTGTTTTAATTGAAAGTATTAATGAAATGTTGAAGAAATCGATTATTTAATAATCGAAACATTTGTTGATTTTATTTGCGAATCCGATTCTAATCTATAGTGAAATTGTGTGAAAAGTTTGTTTTAAACTGAAATCTAAACATTCAATGAATTGTGTTATTTTGTTGCCATATATTCCAAACTTTAGTCGATTATCACAAGATTTTATACAGTATTATCATTAGTTATCAATAATTCCTTATTTATAGCCATATTTTGAGGTTTAAAATCAGTTCAATTATTTTGAGTATAATTGTAAAGCTTTTCATATAAAACACTGGCGACCCTTGTTTGCAATGAATCTATTGACTGATTTTACGCTCAATTATACATTAATTACTGATATACTAGTCTTGACTGCAATAATATTTGTAATTTTTATACTTTTTATGTAATTTCATTACAATTTAAAGCTTTGCTAATTGATTTACTAGTCTATAATAACATTTTAAAAATAATTTATATTCTTTCATACCTTTGTATGCATTTTGCAGTCGTTTCTTAATATACAGTAAGATATCATTTCAAAATCAAGTTTTAAACAATTTTTATATTCTTATACACTATAATCATGTATTTTTAATTTTCTTACCGCATATTCCTTATACACGACTATTATTATACGGTATATTTGTACACAAATTTTGTTTTATTTTAAAATTGCAAATAAAATAAATGTCTTTCATTAAAAAACATATTTATTGCTAAAACACTTGTCTTAACGTCAAGAATATGTTGAATAAAATTCATAAAACAAAGTGAAAACATAGTTTCCAAAGTGTTAGTCAAAGTAAGGGAAGTTAAATCAAAGGGAAGTGGAGTTTTCAATGAGAGGGAGAATACAAAAATGTTTCAACAAATCAACAAATTGTGAACATTGGAGAAGTGATCGATAAAAACAAATCAAATTCTGGTTCAAAACCAACAAAAAACTATTTGTACCGAATTTTTGTGTTCAAAAGCGGTAATAATACTAAAAATAATTAAAAGGACTTTCAGTCTTCTCTTCGATTCACAAATAATTTCAAAGCTTTTATCAAAAATTAAGAGAATTTTCATGAAACAAACACAACAACAAATTATACAATAATTTCTGCTCATGTGTTCATCAGGTTTTTTGTACGCTTTGTAACATAAGTGTAGATATAATTCAGTTTATAATTAATAAGAACTCAAAAAATAATAATAATTACAAAATAAATTAATAAATTAAAATCAAAGTCGGCATAAATTGCTTCGTTTTTCTGTCAAACAGTTTGTTGTTATGTTTGGCTTTGCATTTGGAGTAAACAAAAACTGCTTTAAAATTACACAATCTTTTTTAAGCAATTCAAAGTTTTTTGTTGTTATTTAGCGGAACTCATAGATCTGTATCGAGTGCTCCGGTATGTGAACTAAAGTCAACGACTGATACCTATTGTATGACATCAAGCAAACGGTTAGTTAAACAAAATATGAAGAAATTATTCAAAATTAAATTCACGATTCACTGAACACTAGTGGACACGACTTACCACTCGGACTGCCTGTGATAGTAATAGCCCTCAATAGTGGCGTTAGATTTGGTGAAACATATGTAGTAAAAACCGGCAAAACTAAATGAATTGAATATTTTGATAAATTGTTAAATAAATATATTTCACTTCATACAAATACAGTAATAGCAAAGTGCAACTAACCTTGCGCCGTTTATGTCCTTTAATGAGAAGATCAAAGGGTATCAGGGTAATGAGAAAACATAAAAGTATTTAAAAATTGGTATTAAAAACAAATAAATGACAAACTGATCATTACTTTGATGGTGTGATCGGGAACTAAGAAAAGAGACAAAAATAAAAGTATTTTAATTTCGATGTCAGAGTTGGCGAGCATTCGGTTGGCATTCATTTTGAGCTCTCATTCACTGCATTCACAACACATTCGTTCCAACACTTGATTGACATTCAGTTGACAACACATTCAGTGATTAGTACTGAAGACATTTGGAAACAACTCGTGAGTAGTATAAGCACTACCAGTGATGGAGCACTTGTTGTGCCCCAACCCCTCCGACCACCGCATCGTTGAAGAGCTGCGGACGGGGAACTCGGAGTTAAAGCAAATGATGGATCAGTTGAAGAATGTCCGCGAAATACGAAAACCCGTGAAGAGGAGAGCGAAAGGAGACATCGCAGCAAATGACTCGACTCTCACACATAATTTGCATACATTTCACACATTTGTCATCAAAATCCACAACACATTCACTTCTTCTCTCTCTTTACAAATAAAATAATATAACAACAAATGCTAACCCAAGAAGTGTTCCTTCCATCGCATGAATACAAAGTCAGTGCCAATGAGTTGATTGTAATCAAAATTATCACAATTAAACTGTTTTGATAACTGATAAAACTGCAAAAACTTGGACCAATGCTTGCGGTCCACCTCTTCATCGGCGTCCCACTTTCGGGTGAGAAACGGGTATTTTCCGGATATAATCTCTCCGTCGAAGAATGTGGTCAGAGTTGGATACTCTTCAGTGAGTCCTGAGCAACAAACACCAATTTAAGTGACAATTCAATCACTCATTCAATGGTACATACCTTTGATTTTTAAGTAACCGCACAGATATGAGTTGATTTCATCCACATTCTTGTGTCCATTGATTGTGAGTACAGATAATGAGAGGAATAATATTTAATGAACACTAATATCGGAGTTATTTATAGGAAACAAATCAACAAAACTTTGTATCATTTGATTGATAATGAGTTTAATGTAAACAATGAGAAGACAAACAAATGGTTTGATTACTTGAAGGACGACTTCGACGTCATAACAGTTCCCTTTGGACTTCTGGTGTCCACCGAATTTGGATCCGTTGTACAGAAGAGATTGAGTGACTCCCAGCTGTCGGTCTGTTGGCAACAATGCGAGCAAATGAGGCATTAATTAGTGGACAACAGAGACAATGGCGAAGACATACGCGAAGCCATTAGCGGAACCCCTCTTAACGTGTGTTTGCTTTGAATGAGTTGTTGTTTCGAAGAGTTTTGTTGAGAATCTTTGAAGAGTTTATCGGATTCATGACATCTGCCATCAGAGCAGTTGCAGGCGTCCGCCTCCATGTCCTGCGTCTGAGAGCATTGCGATTCCGCCGAAGACCGCACCGGCATTGCCGACGATGTGTCACCCAATGAGTCCAATGAGTCCAATGGAGACCACGTTTTACCACCAAATCGTCAGTGAGCTTCACACGTGTCTCAGGTGTCCAAGGTGGCACTGATGTGGCGATCGTTTCCCGAACAGTATTCAGCGCTTTGTCGCAATCGATGGATGAGTGGAGTGTTGGAAGCGATTCAAGTGATGATCACCGATGAGACCAATGAGACCGATGACAGTGAGTGAGAGTCGAGTCAATCAATGCTTGTGTGAAGTGTTCATGAATTCACTCAAACATCAGTTGTGAAACAATCACTGCGACCTACACTTCGGGCCCTTTACTAACAACACACCCATTGCTGTCAATGGCGTCAAGCCTTCACATAAATAGCACTTAAACTCCTCTTAATTCCCAATATTTTGCAATTCAACCAAAAATTCATTGAAAAATATTTTGTCTATAGTTTTGGTGAGAGTTTGCGTCAAATCCAATGCAAACCCATTGAAAACCATTGCAAACCTATTGCCACTCTCTCTGTATGTCTCTCTCAGTGAAAGTCGTTCACCTTTTCTTGAAATTATTTTACTTTTGAATAATTTATTCATTTTTTCCGTACAATGTATTGGAAGTGAAAATTGAATTCAATTCACAATTTCATTGAATACTTAAAATACTTTTCTTACACTTCGTCTACCATTGAAAACCACTTCATTATATATTTTGCAAATGTTTGCTTTAATTCTGTCATCAAATGACTGTATTGTCTGTCAGAAAAACTTGTCACGAATTTGACAGTAATTTTAGTTTTGGTTTATTTTGTATTCCGGTTTCCAGTGTTTGTGAGAGACATGAAAACATAATTTAGTTAAAAATCTATTTCTCATTCAAACAATAGTTAAGAAATTGTTGTAAAATAATTTCTTTTGCACTCATACTGTATCAAGAACAGTTAGAAAATTGAATCCATTAGAAAACACTAATAAATGAGTTATATTTTGACATAACTTTGTGAATTAAAAACTACAATAATCTTATCAAACATTTATAGTGACAAAAAGGTTAAATTTTGAAAATAATTTTGCGAGTAAACAAGGTCATATTCTGTTTATAAGTACTTTTGCGTTTTCAATACAATTCAATGCAAACGTACAGTAAATGAGATTTTGGCAAACTTTGTGTGAAATCATACGAATGTTACGTAAATGAATGAAACTGTGGCTAAAATGTATGAAAACAAAGAGTGATTGTCTTTTCAAATAAGATTATAATGAATACAAATGAATCGACAATTTAAATATCTGCCAAAACAGTATTGTGTTAAGTGACAAAATTGTCGATTCAATAAACAGATAGAATTCATAAAAAAAATTAAAAATAGAAATTTAATGATTATATTAAAGAAATTATAGAATAGTATTCAAATATGATTGTCTAACCATATAATCACTAATTCTCGTTTAGATAAAATTGATATGTATTTTCTAAATGATTTACGGTAATAGTCATTGGCAATCACTTATTTGTATTATTAATGAAAGCAAACTAAATATAAATGTAGAAACAATAAGAATAAGTGGATTAACGGACAGGTATTGAACTCAACACACTTTATATAATGATTATTAAAATCATAAAATGGGTTATTATAATGAAGTTCAAGGATTCTAAATATAAATTTGATTTATAATAAGGTTTNCACTTTATATAATGATTATTAAAATCATAAAATGGGTTATTATAATGAAGTTCAAGGATTCTAAATATAAATTTGATTTATAATAAGGTTTGATGCAAACACTGGCACTCAACCAAACCATACATTATATAACATTAGGCAGACCTACAGAATCCATGCATAAGCTTTCAAATGAAATAAAGGGTTGAATCGGAAAAATGAGAGTAAAACAAAACATCTAACACAGTACTACAATTACATACAATTCTTGACATTAACTTATCAGGATATAAACATTTTAGAAAACGAATTCCATAAAAAATAAGAATTAATACCAAAATGTTCATTAATTTTGAATTTAAATTTAACATTTTGATATTTGTTGAAAACTTTTATATGACTGTGAATAGCCTATAAAACTGAATGCAAATTCAATTTCTCGTTTTCTCTGTTTTGAATTTCAATAAATAAATCGTTTGGTTCACGACATCAACCAATTTTCTCATTCATTACAAGCCATTCATTTCAATATCACTTATTCTGACCTATAATGCGATCAAAAACTATGAGTGAAATCATTATAAAAATATAATAACCATTTATGTGACAAATGAAGTGTTAAAAAGGATTCACTG
>CAJPVJ010003182.1:0-11439 GCA_905397405.1 Oppiella nova
TTTTATGAATAATTGACTTTTGTATAAAATTAATAATTAGATATAATAAATATAAAATAGCTAACGTTACTATGGTTGTCCCTAGCTCATATGATGTATATGAATTAAATAAAATTATATTGAAAAATAATTTATACAACATACTGTAAAATTGCATTGCAACATATGAACTATTTAAAGTTATGCAATTTCACACAACAATAAAACATTTAATAATATTTTTGATTAAATAATATTATTATTTAAAATTATCGAAAACATCATCATTAACTAATTGTACTAATTGTTTAGATAAGTAATTAATTTTTAGTATGTTCTTTGTAGAATTATTTTTGAAATGTGATAATTATTAATAATATAAAACAGTATTTACTGAATGTTTGCAATAATTAGTTATTTTACATAATTAGTAATGTCTGGCAATACAAATGAAAACAAGACAAACACCTCTTAATACTTCATTAAATGCTATATTTATGCGTCCATTAAGTGTTTAATTGTCTCATTGTGTGCACATGTCATGGGTTTGTTTCACTGGTTATATTAACTTAGAGATAAGTTTTAAAATATCAATACAACATATTTATAGTTTACATTTCATAATATGAATTACTGATTCTGTACAATTATACAGATATTATATAAATTTGTTATAACATAATGAATGTTGAACCAATGCAATATGCATTATCGGATTTGGAGATTAATAGCGTAATACCCGGATCATTGGCCATCAGGAGTGCCGGCACTGACTTGTATAGCATCGGTCTTTCAAACCATAAGCCATTCAATGCTCCGAAGAGGCGATGGTTTCACAAACCGATTGTTGTTTTTGCAGCACTTTTCAGTCAATTAGTGTTACGACAATTGGTGTCAATACTAATACCACAACAAAATCCAGAGTTTTATGCTATCATTGGGGACTTCACCTATTTTGTTGGTACAGTTTGGCAGAAGCTCTCCATTTCCTTGGTATCAATTAGCATTATAGCCCTGTCCTCACAGTTACTAAACTTTTATAACTTCATGAATGGTATAAAACCGCGGGATTTGTGTGTATTTCGGATGCTTTCGGGTTTAATAACACCCATTAGTATTGGGATTCACGACAAACAAGTGGTCATCAAATTGCTTACATTCAGCAGAAAATGCATTAAATGTACAGAAATTATAATATTTTTAATATTCTACTTTGCTTCATGGAAGTTATAATTATATTTATTTTTGGACTTAAATCACCTACCTATGTGCTTATTGTAATAACTTCTATACATAGTATCCTATTAGGACTATGTGGATATTATATTAATAGCATAATAATGTGGCAATTAGTGTATTACGCGATTATTGTCTACTATTTGTGGCTTAAAATTCAGTCAATTATTCAACGATTTGTAGCCTTTGATAATAGGATTCAAAGTGTTCATCAAATTATGCGTAAACTAAAGGATATATTCACAGAAATTGATGATTATAACCGTATTTATTGGCAATACTTTTTGGCTATATATTGGACCCTGATAACTGTATACATTGCCGTATTCTTATACGGAGCACTTTATGGGCACATTGTTTTTATAATTAAAATGATTATGTTCTTTGTAGCCATAGAATTGTTATTAAGTTTGGTGTTTATTATACACTTTTCAGCGATTCTTTACAATCAGAATATTATTCTATATAAATATTTCAACACTTATTACTTGCGTTACCAAGCTGATGTATCGCCAACTTATAGACTAAAGGTTGAATATAAATAAAATATAAATGATCTGTATAAATAATATATTTTAAAACAAACATATTTTACAGATACTGGCATTCATGGAGCGATTGGGTGGGAAAGGGATTGGGTTTTACTGTTGGAAACTATTTCTCATCACAAGATTCAAAGGATATGAAGTTTGCTATCATTTCTGGTGTTCAATGGATTTTTATAAGTTTATAATAATAATAATACAAAATTTAATTAATAATATCTCTTATAGGTTTTTAAGTGTTATTTCCGTTTTATTCGTCAAAATTGCTATTACTGTAAGAAATCAATCGATAATCTAATTTACCAAGATACCAAACGACCAAACCTTTCTTAAACTAAAACTTTTAAAACCTGTAACTTATTGGTACCATGAATAGATGTAAAATAAATCATTATTAAAAATGAACACTTTTTATATAGTTAACAGTAATTTATTTGCGATATTTTTTACTATCAACAAAATTAGTTTACATTAAACAAATGCATGCACTACGTTAAATACTCGTGATTATTATTATCTCTGATTCAATATAACGGATGAAACCTGACTTCTTTCGCATCTTTTAAGCTTTTTTTGCTTACAACTAAATGTTAATATCTTTTTAACTTAAACTCATAAACTTTATACATAAAGATTTTAATATTTAGTCGTAAGCAAAAAAGCTTGCAAGAAACGAAAGATAAGCCTATATTTGTCAGGTTTCATCCGTTATATTGAAACTGATGTTATATAATTTATATTGTAAATTACTTAATTGCATAGTCTTGTTGAGTTTTATAAAGTGTATGTTTTACCCATACGTTATACTGTACATACGTATACTTATAAAATTTACGAATTTTGTATTCATTTAACACATTAAATATCGTTTATTCAATGAATATATGATACATAAGACACGACTTTTAGTTTACTTTGTTTGCGAGAGAGAGAGAGAGAGAGAGAGAGAGCTATACCCAAATTTACTCGAAATAAATNAGAGAGAGAGAGAGAGAGAGAGAGAGAGAGCTATACCCAAATTTACTCGAAATAAATATCTAATTAAAGCCTTTAAACACAAACACCTATTAATCAAAACTGACGGTAATGTATAGCTAACTGGTATAATAGAAACACCATTAATACAGTAATACATTACGCAAAAAGTTGTCAATATTTTTAATAATAAACACAAAAATAAAATTTTTATTTTTCATCAGTTTTACGGTTTCTGTTGATTGGGAGTCCGGAGTCCAGCCCTTTCCTAACCATTAAAAGGGTTCATAAAAAAATCTTAATAATATTTTCGCAAACCTTTTAAATAAATTAAACCCAATTTAGCGTAGGCTGTTAATTCACATCATATTTTTCTGTGTCGATATATTTAAGCAAATTATAGATTATATAAAAAATATATATACAGTATATGACTAGAAAGCAATGGATTCACTAATAAGTCATAAAATTTGATAAACATTTCCTTATTTTCAAAATGATTGCATATTTCTTTTGCTAAATAGTTATATAATTTTATTAATAATATTATTTTTGTGTTTATAAACGCAACCAAAATTGATTTTATGATTTTTGGTTATCAAAAATAATAGTTAATATATTTTGTGCTAAAAATATTTGATTTAAAAGTCAAATAATATTTTCTGCGCGTATATATAATTTATTTCATTAATGGCTAATCAAAAGCAAATTAAAAACAAATTTATTTTAACCAACAAACTTTGTGTCTGATGCTAAATACAAACCAAATAATAATTATTAAGTCTTATGTTAGCCGTGGATTTAGTAATTAATATATGAAATGCTATTTTTGCTTATTATTAGCCAATGATTTATTGAAGTCTACTTAAAAACTTTGATATTTTTCTAGTCATCCCGTGCTTAAGCTTTTTTCATTAATAGGCACCGATTTTTCTAGTGTTTAATTTCAGTGGCACAGGTATATCGTAGCAAAATGTAATTCATGATAAAAAATCGCCTATAATTTTGATAACATTTTCTAAAGACTACCATTAATTATAACTACAAGGGATGAGTAGTTTAATACATAAACGAGCGGTCAATACATACAGCGGTAAAAGTCTATTCATTTGTGAAAAATCAAGTTTTTTGAGTCAATAATTAGCTTTTGGGCTCATATTTAATGCTATTTTATGCACAATATTTAATCGCCTGATACCTCCATTCAATTATTAATTATATCGCGAGAGATAGTGAGCCTAATAGTGAGCATAAAAATATTAATTTCGTAAAATTACATCAAATCCCTGGCCATTCACCACCACTAGTGACTACTACACCACCGGCGCTCTGGCCGTAGAGATTAAGTTATGGGTTGACAGCCGTCTCGTTGATCTCTAAGAGTGATCTCCGCCTCGAGAATCACTGACAGAGAGAGAGAGAGAGAGAGAGAGAGAGAGAGCTGACTTGTGAGAGGAACTGGAGATTTAGTATACCCTATAAAAAAATCAGTGTTAATAAACTGATCGCCTAATCGATGGCATTACACAAGCGATTGACTTAATCTGCGGACCTGTTGTTTGAATACGACTTCGAGTCAAAAGAAAAAAACTTTTTTCTAACTATAATTTCTGATTGCCTTTCGGCACATCACCGCTCACTATACATATATTGATGGGCAGCACATGGAGCTCACATGAAAAAAATGCGTTGAGTATTATGATATTTTGCTGTATGTGTGTTGACTCTAATTTATGGAGACCTACCAAATTGCACCGGCATTTCAAGCCATCGGATATTAATTGCCTGATTGAGAGGGACTCTCACTCTGACGGTAGCCCTACATGTGTTATACGCACGGCATGTCTCTTATCAGAGACCCTTTCAACCCTTTATTTAAGGGCTAATCAAACGTAAAGTTTTTGTAATTTAGATGTTTTACTATTTCTCTCTTATTGTCAGCGAAATATACGCTTAATTAGTAGTTAACATCGATTAGGCGATCAGTTTATTAACACTGATTTTTTTATAGGGTATACTAAATCTCCAGTTCCTCTCAGCTCTCTCTCTCTCTCTGCCGCTGAATAATCATTGAGATTGAGAAATATTTCTCAATAGTAAACGACTTTTGACAGCAAAATATATAATACTATACTAAATAACTGACTGTAAAAGGGAATTCATAGCCATTAACACGGGTAACCCGTCCAACCCCTGGTAAACTCAATTATTTGCGCATGTAATTAATATTATTGCCAAAAAACATGTTTAAATGGGATTTAATTTTTGTTAATTTATATTATATTTAGTTACACACAGAGATGTAGTTAATGGGATATCTATAACTATAATTAAAAGTCACACACACTCGCAAATACACTGTATTTATCAAATTATGGTGGGGCCCCCAATTACCTTATCTAGCAAATATTATACCCCAATATATGGTAAAAGTTATATAACTACTAATTAAGCGTATATTTCGCTGACAATAAGAGTGATTGCATTTTGGTATCAATTGGGAGACTCTATTGCTAATGAAAAATAAAAAAATTTTTTGCAAGTATTTAATGCCAGCAACAAATTGTTGAATTATTTAATATATTAATACACATATCTCAGGTGAAATATATATATATCCGGGGCCCTATCATTTTAATATAAAACACAAAATATATGCTGATATTTATAGATGAGGAGGGGTTGATAGTGAGGTTATACCTCGTAAATGGTGTAAATGAATGAACGCAAATACCCTGTCATTACGGTAATAACATGTTGTATGAGATACCTGTGCTCATGGTGTATGAGCTTTAAGACCAAAGTTGCCAAAAAACATTACAGACATACTGTATATATATATATTTATATATATATACTCAGGTAATAAGCATTATATCGTATGTATATTTAAATATAAGAGATATTTCGTATTAAAATCTAGTGAATGAATATGATATGTGTTTTGGGTGTGTAATACAATTTGGTGCACATTATTACATAGGATTATATGGTATGGTATGGGCACAGGTATTAAACTCCCGGAGCCAATTTCACTGTTCGCTAATCAATAGGGAGTGATTGCTAGTTATATATAAAACTTATATATATATAAGTATTGATTGCTTATGTATTTATAATTGCCATCACTTCGCATGAAATATGATATAACATATTAAATATTCAAATAATCTCTTATTCCCAATGAATATAACGATAGAAATAATTCAAATTCTTATGAATTAAATATAAATAAAAAATAGTTTTCTCTCTCTCTCTCTCTCTCTCTCTCTCTCTCTGAAACAGTTGTTAGTTTAGGAGTTATTTTTATTGTGAATTAATTTGTGTAGTAATGAATACAGTGCTGAATATATTTGATTAACAAATGTGTATTCAAATGAGTGCCACAAACGTATAATCTTAATGTAGTTTTTATTTGTTTTATTAAATTGTGAATAATATATTTTTCCCGTTTAATAATTAGTTATTAAAAATAAATCATTTGTTAGGAATTTATTCATATTTTATTTCCACATAATCAACATTTTTTTAAATAAAACTTTTTAAACCTTTTATAAATACAAAACTAATTTATAAATCTTATAAAAAGTATATAAATAATAATAAAACAGTAAATCTCTATCCAAAAAAAATTAATACATATTTCAAACAAAAAACACATAATTTTGAAAAATGAGATTTTTATTACAAAAAACTATTGAAACACAGGCACCGATGGAAAGGCATTTATTTTCACATCCTTTATGATAATTACGGAGCTTTTGGACTCAATTTTATTTCAATAATGTTTTTGCTCTGGAAATGCCTAATCGTTTAGGAAATGGTGTTGCCTTTAATGCCGGGGATGAGTAGCCTCTGTCCCGGCTATCAGTGTTTGATAATAACAAAGAAAATGCTAAAAATCTAATAATAGTCTGTGAAGGGACGTACCCGACCACCCATACCCCTGGCATACCTCAGCCGTAGACTATTGCCCTATTCAATAGCGCACTCCAGGTATGGCTTATTACATACCCGTGCGATATATTTAAATTTTTTGTACTCCAGTTATGTGTTATGATGCTATTATTATATAATATTTTTACAATGATTTTAATGTATATTATATTTTCTAAATGCTAGCAATTGAATAGCAATATAAATTTTTTGTTATGACTTTGTAGCAAAAATATTTACTAAATATTTGATAGAAATATCATTTTATATAATGGTTATGAAGATATTATTTTATTTGTTACATCATTATTATAAACACACATTTTGGACATAAAAATCCGGACTTTGGCTTAAAGGTGGTCATGTAGGGGATAGGGAGGTGTATTGAAAAATTGTATATTATTTAGAAATGACTTAATAAACAACAGTTTTTTAAATTTATCTTTTTTAATACACAATAAGATTAAGAAAATGTTGACTAAAACCTCAATTCTTTATAGGATTTAAAAGGTTTCACAACAAATATTTCTATAATTGTGTGCCAAATGTGTAGCACATTATAAATAACACACAAAAAACTTTTTTAGTGACTATTGTTTTTTGTATTGAATCAAAAATCATATTAATATTTTTGACACATTAACCAAATCTGGTATAAACATGAAAATGATTTATTTCGAGGATTTATGTCTTAAATAAAAAACATATCCATTTTTATGGGATACACAACACATGCATCCCATTCCCATCCCCAACAGACCCTGAGCTAAATATTCGCATTATTAATATATTTTCATATACATCTTGAATTAGCTATTAATTTAATTATGAAAATAAGCTGCGGTTTCAAGATTATAAAATATGCTGATATTTATAGATGAGGAGGGGTTGATAGTGAGGTTATACCTCGTAAATGGTGTAAATGAATGAACGCAAATACCCTGTCATTACGGTAATAACATGTTGTATGAGATACCTGTGCTCATGGTGTATGAGCTTTAAGACCAAAGTTGCCAAAAAACATTACAGACATACTGTATATATATATTTATATATATATACTCAGCTAATAAGTATTATATCGTATGTATATTTAAATATAAGAGATATTTCGTATTAAAATCTAGTGAATGAATATCATATGTGTTTTGGGTGTGTAATACAATTTGGTGCACATTATTACATAGGATTATATGGTATGGTAGGGGCACAGGTATTAAACTCCCGGAGCCAATTTCACTGTTCGCTAATCAATAGGGAGTGATTGCTAGTTATATATAAAACTTATATATATAAGTATTGATTGCTTATGTATTTATAATTGCCATCACTTCGCATGAAATATGACATAACATATTAAATATTCAAATAATCTCTTATTCCCAATGAATATAACGATAGAAATAATTCAAATTCTTATGAATTAAATATAAATAAAAAATAGTTTTTTTCTCTGAAACAGTTGTTAGTTTAGGAGTTATTTTTATTGTGAATTAATTTGTGTAGTAATGAATACAGTGCTGAATATATTTGATTAAGAAATGTGTATTCAAATGAGTGCCACAAACGTATAATCTTAATGTAGTTTTTGTTTGTTTTATTAAATTGTGAATAATATTTTTTCCGTTTAATAATTAGTTATTAAAAATAAATCATTTGTTAGGAATTTATTCATATTTTATTTCTACATAATCAACATTTTTTCAATAAAACTTTTTAAACCTTTTATAAATACAAAACTAATTTATAAATCTTATAAAAAAGTATATAAATAATAATAAAACAGTAAATCTCTATCCAAAAAAATTAATACATATTTCAAACAAAAAACACATAATTTTGAAAAATGAGATTTTTATTAAAAAAGCTATTGAAACACAGGCACCGATGGAAAGGCATTTATTTTCACATCCTTTATGATAATTACGGAGCTTTTGGACTCAATTTTATTTCAATAATGTTTTTGCTCTGGAAATGCCTAATCGTTTAGGAAATGGTGTTGCCTTTAATGCCGGGGATGAGTAGCCTCTGTCCCCGGCTATCAGTGTTTGATAATAACAAAGAAAATGCTAAAAATCTAATAATAGCCTGTGAAGGGACGTACCCGACCACCCATACCCCTGGCATACCTCAGCCGTAGACTATAGCCCTATTCAATAGCGCACTCCAGGTATGGCTTATTACATACCCGTGCGATATATTTAAATTTGTTGTACTCCAGTTATGTGTTATGATGCTATTATTATATAATATTTTTACAATGATTTTAATGTATATTATATTTTCTAAATGCTAGCAATTGAATAGCAATATAAGTTTTTTTTGTTAAGACTTTGTAGCAAAATATTTACTAAATATTTGATAGAAATATTATTTTATATAATGGTTATGAAGATATTATTTTATTTGTTAAATCATTATTATAAACACACATTTTGGACATAGAAATCCGGACTTTGGCTTAAAGGTGGTCATGTAGGGGATAGGGGGGTGTATATAAGTTTTGCAAAATTGTATATTACATCTGTATTTAGAAATGACTTAATAAACAGCAGTTTTTAAAATTTATTATTTTTAATACACAATAAGATTAAGAAAATTTTGACTAAAATCTCAATTCTTTATAGGATTTAAAAAGTTTAACAAAAAAATATTTCTATAATTGTGCGCCAAATGTGGAGCACATTATAAATAACACATAAAAATATATAACTTTTTAAGTGACTATTGTTTTTTTCATTGAATCAAAAATCATATTAACATTTTTGACACATTCACCAAATCTGGTATAAACATCAAAATGATTTATTTCGAGGATTTATTATGTCTTAAATAAAAACATATCCATTTTTATGGATACACAACGCATGCATCCCATTCCCATCCCCAACAGACCCTGAGCTAAATATTCGCATTATTAATATATTTTCATATACATCTTGAATTAGCTATTAATTTAATTATGAAAATAAGCTGCGGTTTCAAGATTATAATGTGATATACCATTAGAAACAAAAAAAAATTTTATTACATAAATAATAATGAAAAAAATAATAATTAATGAAAAATTTAAACAAAAACAAAATAAAACATTAAAAATAACACAATTTTGAGCGAAAATAATAATTACTCGCCATAAGTATAGCTGAATATTCATGAGACTAGTGCCCATCCCGGTGCCTCTCATACACTTAGAGCACAGGTATGTGTGTATATATATATATACTTCAATCATATATTCATATACATATATTAGTACTCATATGAAACAAAATGAGAAAACATTTTCCTTCAGTTATAAATAATGACTGAAAATATTTTTATACATTATTCCCGCAGAAAAGCGCTGAAAAAAATGTTTAAAAACTTTATTTTTCACTCAAAATAAGTCTAAATTAATGGTTCGTTTGTATGCATCGATGAGTGTATCGTATAGCCAGGTATGCCTTAATTACACCATATTTTAGCCTTAATATTAAGGGCAGTGTATATCATACTGTATATCATATATACTGTTAAAATTGTAATAGTGATGGCAAATGGGACTGGTAGGTGGGCAGTGGAGGTATTGAGCCATTACATAGTGATGAACACAAATTAATGCCGAATCCCATCCTTGACTCCCACCTTGACTTCCGCCCCCACCCTCTCATTGTGTTTACTATACCTGTCTGTGCTGTACGTACGGCTAATTTATTGTGTATTTTGTTTTCACTTTAGAAATGCAATGTTTTTATACTCCGTTAAGTGTGTAATAGTCAGAGATTTCTCATCCGAGTCTCTCTCAACACATATTTATTTAGTATTTGACTACAATTGAGAGCACTTTGAAGAATCTTATCATTAATTCTCTCTCTCTCTCTCTCTCTCTCTCTCCAAATGAGTTGACATAACCATCCGTTTTTAGGCACTCCATACAAGCCTTACCTTAGTTTTTTGAAATACTATTTGTAGTGTTATATGAGTTCATTAATTGTTTGTTTTAAGATTCAAGACTTTTCTCATATAGTATTTTATTTAAAATACAATTTCCTAATAATAATATCCGCTTTCAATCACTGCCTAACGTATGAATATTTATGTCAATAAATCATACATTTTAGTGACATTTGCAATAATTTTATTTAAAAAGTTTTAAACTTTTTTTGATACACCACTGAGTGAACCAAATCGTCACCCATTGCTCTCTCTCTCTCTCTCTCTCTCTCTCTCTCTCTGCCATTGATTAAGATTTTTATGATTAAAAATTATGATTAAAAAAGCAAATCTAGTCGTAAAAAGTGTTGTCGCCGTCGCCACCACTGCATGTGTTATGTATAATAAGACACAAATTATCGACATTTGACGGCCGAGTAAATAAAGTTTTACTAGTTTTCAAAGTTTTCATATAATATACTAAATCTTAATATCATTTCAAAAGATTATTTAAAATCATGCGCTAATCATAAGTGCATTAAACTGTTTGTTCGCGACTTTGAAAAACTTTATTTGAAAACCTTTTTACAAAAAACTACACTATATTTTGGGCATCAATTTGATTGTCGCCTCAGATAGTGGTCACCCCAGCAGTTCACCCTCATTATAGTGAACCCCTATATATATTCACATCCCTTTCCCCTACATATAAATGAACTTATTAAACGTCCAAATAAATCAATAATTTTGAAAATAATGTGTCAATAATTTTCGCAAATTTTATTTTTATATAAATTTTCAATTCATTAATATTTATAACAAAATACTTGACACCAAAAAACACTAAGAAGTT
>CAJPVJ010003183.1:0-11437 GCA_905397405.1 Oppiella nova
ACAACTCAGGTAAGTATAGGTTTTACAGTCAATTATATAATAATTTTAAAAATGTTTTATAGGTTAGTTTTGGGTGTGGGGGGGGGGGTTACAGTGGTTTATAACAAATGGGAATATTATGGGGGAGTATTGGGAATATTGGGAACATTGTGGGAGTATTGGGAATATTGGGAACATTGGGGGAATATTACATTCCCTCCAACTATGGGAAATGCTTGACCCTAAGCATTGTTTATGTTTTTGTGAGCACGTGCTAAGGGAGTCGTCTTTGTTCACATAAAGGTAAGTATAATGTAGTGTTTAATTATTATTGTTTTTATTAATATTATTTTATGTTTAATTATAGTTAATTGTGATTAGTGGCTAATGTCTAAGTGAGTATTTTTTGTTATTTGTTAATTTTATGTTATTTTATTAATTAATTACTTATATTTACAGGCGATTGGGTCAAGAGTCTGGTGCTGGAGGTATGGATTGTGGTCAGGGAGGCGGTGATAGGCATAAGCCTATTGCCATCTGCTCTGGTCGTGGGGGTCGTGGCGGGACTCGAGGTCCTGCGCCCGTATCTGGTGGGCGAGCGTTGGTGTTGGCCAGTCGTGCCAACACTGATAGCCATTTCTGCGCTCATATACGCGGAATGGGAGGCGACAACACCATTGGCCATACGGTTGCCGGCAGTGACGCCAACAGGCGTGTGATGGCTGGTGGGCGGCGTGTGGCGGCCATAAATGGTGCCCATAGTGGTGGTCAGGGCGGTAGTGGACCAACGGGGGCGGCCAGGGGTCGCCAAACCGTTGAGGGGCGCGTCACGCGCGCGATGTCGCGTGAGTTGTGCGCAGACGAGCGCGAGGGCGGCGACGACGAAGACTTCGACGACAATGAGGGCGACAGTGAGGGCGCCAACGAGCGCGACAAAGTCGCGGCCGACGGACGAGATACCTGTGCTGTTGAGAGGGCTCAACGAGCCGTAAGTGGTGGTCGTCGAGGTGGAGGTGCTGGCGGTGGTCCTGGCGTTGTGGCCGTAGGGCGGGATCGTGTGTTGGCCCGATCTATTGGTGGTGGCGCCGGTGGGCGCGATATGAGGGCCATTAGGCCTTCAAGGAGTGCCACAAGCGGTACGTCAGCGATCAGAGGTCGCGGTGCTGGTGGGCGTCGCGTCACACGCGCGCTATCGTGCGAAGTGGGCGCATACGAGCGCGAAGTAGGCGCAGACGAGCGCGAAGTGGGCGCAGACACCCGCGAAGTGGACGCATACACGCGCGATGTGGGCGCATACGAGCGCGAAGTGGGCGCAGAAGAGCGCGAAGTGGGCGCAGACGAGCGCGATGTGGGCGCAGACGAGCGCGAAGTGTTAGTCGATAGTCGCAAACGTGATCGGTTGGGGCATATGTCTGGCCGTCGAGTGGGCGCAAAGAGGGCGCGCGGGAACGCCCTTCAACGTGTTGGTGGGGCCGGTGCTAGCACTTCGAGAGGAAGGGAAGGTGGGTGGACTGGTAGTGCGGGGGTCATATTGTCGTCATCGGATGGTCTCTCAGCGCGAGTCAACGCCATCTTAGATGTGAGTATTGATTGATTGATTGAATTATCAATTATTTTATCTGATGACCTGTTATCTGCTGTCCAGGAATATGGACCGCTCGAATGGGGTCCAGTGGAAAGGCCGGCATTAGATTGGAATGCCTGGGTTGCGAGAATGCCTCCACGTTTCGACTTCACGAAGGTCAACATAGAGCGCCTCCAATTCCAAGACATCAGCGGCGTTCGTGCAAAGTCTTCACGTGGTGTCAAACCTAAACCCATCCGCGGCGAATATGAGGTGGAGGACATTATCGGCGAGTACCACCGGGACGGTAGTGACGGTACGGTCATCCGGGAATACTTGGTTTTATACGGTTTCGGTATGAGGGTACGGGGGAGGCACTAATAGGTGTTCCTCCACAGTTCTCTGGTTTCGGTGGTTATTAACCATATACTTAATAGCGCTGTCTCTTTGTCTTTTAAGAGATCTGACCCTTTTGATTAACCACATTATGATTATAATGGATAATAGACAGATACTGGTGACTGTCTTCGCTATTACTTAATCCCGTTAATTTATTCAACGGATTGAAACCGTTTCTTAACTTAATTGTTAATTTTAAAGTCCGGCAAAGCTGGTCTAAATGGCAGGACTCAGGTTCAAAGCTTTCGATTGTTTTATTGAGAGGCAAAGTAATGGGAAGAGCTTGAGAGTTAAATATTTGATCATCTACTTCTCCTCTCTGCCACTTCACCCCAATATTGGTTATAATGTTTTTAATTACCGCCAAGCGAGCGGCCAAAGAGGCAATGTCTGCCCTGCCCTTGTCTGGGGTGTAAACATTACCAATATAGTGTAATATCTTTTGGTCAGAGGTTATACTTCGCCTTGTTTTACTAAAAAGTGTACGTTCAATATTAATTACGTTCATCGACTGAGTGCAAAAACGTTCTACGGGGAGAATAAAGTATTCCCTGAAACTGGTTTCACACCAATTGATACTCTCATTTGTTTGATTCATTGTATAGAATGGAAGACAAGGGTTCTCGTATTTAAGGGTCAATAGGACTGTATTGGGTGTTACAGCTTGAATCGGAATACAAACCGTGCATATAATAGTCGCAAACATTAGTGTCTTGGAAGCAAAGGATTTCCGAGGACATGATTTTGGTTTTTCTACTTCGCAATCACTCCCCGCATTCTCTAATTCAATATCATCGGTTTCGGTAACCTTTTGTATAATTTTATACCTGTATTTACGATATAGTTTAGAGAGAAAATAAACTAACACTCCTGTAAAAGCACACCATACGAGATAATCAGTGAGATTATTCTCTGTCTCCCAAAATCCTATTCTTTGGGTGTTGTCGTATGAAATGCCCTTTACTTCGTCAATTTTCTCTCTAACAATACTGGAAATGTTTTCGAAATCAAAGTCATGTAAGGTTGGCATTATTTGGAAGTTAATTCTTTGAGAGATATGGGGTTTAAACAATATATTACTACTCAATTGAATTTGTTTTGATTCATATACTAATTTCCCTATCTTGAATGAGTCTGTGTTTGGTATACTGAATACAAAGTTAGGGCAGGGAATAGATTTATTATACATCTCAATGTTGAAGAAATAACAGTATATTAGATTTTGATCGCCCATTGATTTGATTTGCACTACATTCTCGGGGCTGATCATAGCTGTTAATTCACACTTCTCTGATTCCCAGTATTTATCGGTCACATTATTGTAATTTTGTGACTCACATTTATTTACATTAGGGAGAACAATAATGTTTTGAAGAGAGTTAGGGTTAATAGGCAAAACGACTACACAATTAGTCTGTTGTTGATATACAACCGTTTGCGGGCCTATATATCTAATATCGCAAATGTATTTTTCGTCAGTTGATTTTGAATATAATGTAAAGGCGTCCGCACTCATAATAGAACTGTTTCATCAAGAATACACTCGCGTGCCTCGGCGTAGTCGAGTTTACAATTTGGATCGCAGGGGAGAGTGAAATTAAATAGATCTAATAGCTTGAAATCAATTTGACCTCTTTTCCACTTCGACCCTATATCCTTAAGTTTCTCGCGTGTAACGGCTAATCTCGAGCCCAAATTGGAAATCATAACCATTGATTGAGGCAAATGGACTTGTAAGGTATGGTCCATATTCTGTGCGAGATCCTTAACCTTATAACCTAAATTCTCAATTTCACTCTGGAGGAGGTCAATTATTTCGGCTAGTTTCGCTTGTACACCTTCAACTCTTGCAAATCGGGTAAGTGTTTCGAGTTGTTGAGATTTAATTTGATTTATGTCGTCTTTAGCCTTATTTGTCTGTACTAGCGAATGACTTGATATACCGATAGTTGTGGCAGCTGTTACTGTTAAGAGTGAGACTAATGCTATAGCGGAGATCACTAATCTTTTCCTACGGATTTGCGAGACCGACGGTATATGATATGGGCTCTTACAGAAAGCCTTAAGGGGTTGTATGAAATCTAACTCAACCTGTTTCATACACCAATTCTTAAGAATAGGATTCTCCTGTTTTGCGTCCTTTTTACTCTCGAATATTAAACACGGAAAATCGTATTTAGCTGACAACAACACTCGATTAATTCCCGTGATTACAGGTTTATCGGACTCGCGCCACACAATTGGGTTGAGCTTTTGGAGTGAAGCTCCTACGCCTGAGACGCATAATACAATACTATATACGATTAAATTCACTAGCTGTCGGGGTTTACGAGTCCTTTGAGAACGTCTAAGGACAGGAGGACTGTCTGGCTTTGGTTCGGTTATTTCGTTCTCGGAGTTATAATATACTTCAGTGTCACTTCCGGAATCGTTGTCAATGCGAGCTATTGGATCAACTTCGGTACTATCTGAACTCGAATCATAATTCATTCGTGCCTTTCTCTCCAGTCTACTAATGAGGTTCTCTCTGTCATAAAATGGCTTAAGTTTATCGATGTGAACAGAGTCTACAATATTTTTCTTGGAATTCATTCGACCTTCAATGCCGTAGGTTAGGCCATTTGGATAAACCTTCGCAATAGTGAAGGGTCCGTGATATTGGCTTAAGAGTTTCTCGGATTTCCCTTTGATTCGGGTCGGATAGTTGACCATGACCTGGTCGCCTTCATTGTACAATATGTTGCGACGGCGAGCATTGTATTGTTTACTGTTACGCTCAGAATTTTGCGAGTTATTTAAAGCTGCGCTTTCATGCAAATGATTTAGTGACATTACGAGAGATTGAATATATTGATCACTATTTTCATATGCTGTGGGAATAGTTCCCGTAACTATATCCGAGGGCAGGACTGGATCTCTACCGAATAGTAATTTATACGGAGAGTAACCGGTTGACGCGTTCTGCGATACATTATACCCGAAAGTGATCAATTGAAGCTGTGAGTCCCAATTATCCTGTGCTATATTAACATACCGTGATATTCGGCCGGCCAGCGTGCCGTTTAGCTTCTCGCAGAGGCCATTGGTCTGCGGGTGATACGAAGTGCTGGTCACATGCTTGACCGACAACATTTCATAAATTGCTTGGCTAAAACCGCTCCTAAACTGGACGCCTCTATCACTAATTAGTGTTTGAATGGCTCCATATTTGGAGATGATATCATTTACAACAAACTCGGCGGCATATTCCTTAGTGGCTGCTGGGATGGCCTTTGTTACGGCCCACTTAGTAAAGTAATCAATGGCCGTGATTATAGAAGTGTTTCCCGATTTTGACTACTTGAGCCTACCCAAGAAGTCAATGCCAACCTTTTCAAAAGGGAATCGCGTGCTAATTGGCATAAGGAGGCCAGCCTTTTTCATTAATGGTTTGTTTTTAGTTAAGCAGTCAATACATGACCTTACGTAATCAGTCACATCTTCTGTCACTGTCTCCCATACGTACTTTGAGATGACTCTATCGTAGGTCTTATTTATCCCGAAATGCGCCCCACTAATAGGGTCATTATGGCAGACGTACAATATCTCAAGTACCTTAATTACCGGCACATAGAGAACTAAGCGTCTTTCAAATTTGTACCTAATTTTCTTTCTCATTATTTTATTTGAATCAATAAAATAGCTATCGCTAAGAGGGTTATCCTCCGTTTCTGACAGAGCTCTGTATATGTCACCGAAATGATAGTCTTCGCGCTGTTGTTTAGGTAAGGCTTTGAGGAACTCTGATATGAATGTATCGCTGCTTACCGAGAGGCTCATTATTTCAGACTTAAGGTCTGTATTTTCCAACTCATTTGTTGTATAGCGACTAAGTGCATCGGCCACCCGATTCTCGGTGCCTGGTCGGTGTTTAATTTCAAAGGTGAAGACTTGAAGCTCAACAGCCCATCGCTCAAGTCTTTTACTCAAATTTTTACTTTTTGTAAGCCAAACTAGCGCTACGGCATCAGTCACTACGGTAAATTCTAGGCCATCTAAATACTCTTCACTCTTAGTGGTCACACGGACCACAGCGAGACATTCTTTCTCGGTAGAAGAGTAGTGCCTTTCATAGTCTTTCCAGAGCCAGCTTCGGAAGCAAAAGGGGGCTAATATCCCATCTATTCTATGATGTAAGACCCCGCCTATTCCAATATCGCTAGCATCTGTGTTAACTTCTATAGGTAATGTGTTGTCATAATGAACCATAACAGGAGCACTGCAAAGAGCTTTCTTTAATGCGGTAAACGCATTTTCCTGTTCTGGTCCCCAAATGAATACTCGGCCAATATCTGCCGGCTTTGTGTGCTTAGCATTTAGTATACTAGATATTTGTTTTTCAGCACTTACTTTCTTCGTAAGTCGGGTTAGAGGTTCTGCGATTTGAGCAAACTTAGCGATTTTTCTACGATAAAACCCTGCGAGACCAACAAATGATCTCACGCCCGTGAGATTGGTAGGTCTACGGTATTCAACAATAGCTTTTACTTTACTCGGGTCTGAGTCAATGCCCTCAGGAGTTACAATGAATCCTAAGAAAGTAATGCTATTTGTGGCGAATTCGCATTTGGGTGGATTAAGAGTGAGGCCCGCATTTCGCAGTTTAATAAAGACTTCCCTTAGATGACCGATGTGCTCATCAAATGTCTTACTAAAGACAATCGCGTCATCAAAATAGATAATAATAAACTTACCGACGAGATCTCCATAGATCCGGCGCATACATCTCATGAAGTAGGCGGGGCTGTTACGCATCCCAAATGGCAAACGGATCATTTGATGTAGTCCGTCTTGTGTCCTAAAGGCCGTAAGGTGTCTGTCGTCCTCATGTACCTCAAATTGTAGGTACCCGCTGTTCAGGTCAATCAGTGAGAAGTAATTGTTGCCACCGAGTGCGGCGAGACACGCCTTAGTGTCAGGGATAGGGTATTTGTCTATTCGCGTGTTTTTATTGAGTAGGCGATAGGCAATGCAGAGTCGTTTCTCGGGGCGACCTTTGGAATCCAAACTCTTTTTGTCCACGAGTACTACAGGGTGTGCGTAGTCACTAATACATGGCTCGCATATCCCCATCTCAACCCATTTAGCGACTTGATCTGCAATTATTTGTCTCTGTGCTATACTATAACGGTATGGGTTCTGATTAATAGGGGGAGAGTCAGGGTCTATTAATTGAATACGAAATTTATCAATTTTGCATAACCCAATTTTAGATTTATTGAATGCAAAGATATCCTGGAATTCATTCAGTAAGTCTCGCAATTTGGACCGTTCAGTCAAAGTCATTAATCCCTTACCAATTCTTACCTCTCCTCCTTCTATTGTTAATACATCATCTGTGGCGTTATGTGTTGCCTCACAATAATCTTTATGGATTTTAGTGTCATAAATCTTTACCGGAATAGCTGAGCTATTGTTAACGTGTTTTTCCTTAAGGCAATTGTAATGTCTTTTCTCTTTGTCCTTTAAATGACGCCAATAGGGCGACTCAGACCACAGTCCGAGTCTCGGACAGCCACTTACTTTGTTATGCAAGTTGTTGCAATAGACACAAATATCCTGTTCCCACAATTCAGGGAACACATTAGGATTATCGGCTAAGCGCTGTAATGTTTTTGCAGAATTTATGATCCCATCTGTTGGGTCATTATTTTGTTCAAATATGCATTCACACTCATAATCTGTATATGAATGGTCAGCAAATAGTTTCTCTTTCGCTCCCATTGCATAACACCTGAATTCACAACTACCGATAATAGTTCCGGCTTTCAATAGGATTGGCACTGAGTTTGCATTTTTTAATTCAATAATGGTCTCACCATTAGTGAGCAATAGGTCAGTGCTTTGCGCGGACAATGGGTAATTTATTTTGGCTTTGAACCACGCAGAGCCTTTTGTACTGACACTGGCGCTGACCCTTACACTCCTTACCTCATGTGCACCCATTACAGTGTCTTTAATGACATGCAAATGGTTTTCGCTTTTAATGTGTTTTTCCATTGACTCTTTACTATTTTGTGCAGTCCCGTCAGCCCAATGCAAACTGTGTTCTTTACAGTCTATAAGAATACCTGCCTTTTGTGTAAAATTAATTCCTAACAGTAACTCATATGCAAAGCTTTTAATAGAAACAGCTCTCACTGGTAAACATTTCTCAATAGAGTAGACATATGGTTACGTAAATGCTTACGACACCTTCAACGCAAACCTTTTCTCCATTCACAGCGTAAATGTTAGTGTCATTTATGCTTTCTAACCCTAAACCCAGGCCTTTTCTTATGTTGTCGTCAATCATTGTTACCTCAGAACCTGTGTCTACAATAGCCTGTAGGGATTTATTGTTTACCTGAACCGTTTGATAAATCAAACTTTCGGTCAGATTATTAGTCGCAGCATTTGAATTGGCATTTTTCTGATTATAGATTTTAGTCTTTGTGGGACAATCTCTAGAATAATGCCCTGTCTTCCCACATACTGAACCGTTTGATAAATCAAACTTTCGGTCAGATTATTAGTCGCAGCATTTGAATTGGCATTTTTCTGATTATAGATTTTAGTCTTTGTGGGACAATCTCTAGAATAATGCCCTGTCTTCCCACATGTCCAACAGATTGAGTTTCCACTAATATCACGGCTTTTATTTAGTTTCCGTGCCAACTCAAACTCAACATGTTTCTTTTCATTATCTCTAACATTGTTTTCATAATTATTTGACCGCTTATAATCTCTATAACGGTCACTACCACTGTCATATTTTCGCTTCGCATTTCCCTTATAGTGATCGTAAGAGTAGTCTCTAACCTGTCGCTTGTATTTGTTGTCCTTCCGGTCCTCATCCGAATAATCAGTCGAGTAGCCACTGTTACGGCCGTCTCGATAGTCGCTCCTATAGCTTGTTTGTCTGTACGGTTGTCTGTCACCTCTCCGTTTGTCTTTGTTACGATAGTCTTCACTACGGTTTCGGTCCCTGTCGGACGGGACTCACCCAAAAGGCCTAAAACCCAAAAGGCCTAAACTTGAATAACTAACTGACCAATGGTCATTTGGCTTAATTTAGGTTAGGATTAGTTAGGTTAGGTCAAGACACGTCTATTCCACTAATTTAATTTAAATTATGTCCACTGGTCAGTTAGTTATTTGAGTTTAGGCCTTTTCGGTTTTAGGCCTTTTGGGGTAGAACCATAGGTTAGGATTAGTTAGGTTAGGTCAAGACACGTCTATTCCACTAATTTAATTTAAATTATGTCCACTGGTCAGTTAGTTATTTGAGTTTAGGCCTTTTCGGTTTTAGGCCTTTTGGGGTAGAACCCTGTCGGACCGGTACCTATCCCATGACCTATCGTAGTGTTCATCGAATTCATTATACCTGTCCCTCGACTGGTTTCTACTCGAGTCCACCGAAGAGCTGCGAGAATTATTCACATGACGTCTGTCCCGATCATACTTATCTACTATACGACGGCCGTGGCGGTCGTAGTCCTTATCGCGTCGGGATCTACGGTTCTCAGGTGATGTACTTCTGTCTAACCGACCAAGTATGCGTCCCATACTTTCGGTGATGTCGTCCAGTTTGTCCTCAGTACTGGCCAGTCTTCGTTCTATTTCCCGTGATCCATGAGTCACTGCGGAGCCGCTTCCAGCCCTGATACCCTTCTGGACCTGTTTGGCATCACTGATTAACGTGGTGAGGGTTTGACTATTCTTATGGTACATAGTTTCCCTCATTTTCTCCACCATACCTTCAATCAGATATTTTTTCATTTCATTAAATTCCATACCTTCTTTCCATTCCAAACATAACAGCTGCTTATCTGTTATATACAACGGCACATCTTCGTTGAATCCTTGTACGCGTCTTAACATCTTTTCGCGTAACTCGTCCTCCAGGTCTCCGGGGACATGGTATGCGAGGAACAGTACTTTCAGCGCTTCCCATGTTGTTGGTTTACTCGCAGTTGGAGCTTTGGTTACATGTAACTTATACCAGTTGTAGGCCTTACCGGTTAAATACTGGTTAAAATTCGCAAAGCGCTGCTCATCCTCATACTTCTGGAGCCAATCTCTGGCATCAACGCTAATACTGCCGTCATATTTCTCACACTTGTGAGAATTAAGGCAAATATTACTCGCCATTGCATCGCTTACTGCTCGCCTGATGTCTGCCGTAGACATCTCAGGGGGGTGTAAGTCTCGGCAACACTCCTGGTTACCGCAAGGCGATGAATGGTCTCTACTTGTATTCCTATTTCTAGTGTTTGTCGTAGACGTAGTTCGCGAGTTTCTCGACATACCACTACATTAGCAATTCAATCGACTCACACTTTCCGATGTTCTAACCTCTCACTATGGCTTCCCGTTGTCACGACTGTATGGTCAACCTCCCCGTGACAGATCTCACTGTACGGGTCCGGTTTCTTCCACTACTGTCCGGTCTTCAACGTATCCAACAGAGAGGTCTCGGTGTTGGACCTCCAAATGTAATATAGAATTTCGTTAAGGAATATTCTGTATTACCGGTGAGTCGGGAGTTGTGATTATTATGAATATTATTATATTAAATTTACACTGAATTAAGGAATTAATACTTTATTAATAAAACGATATAAACATACACTAAGAGTGCCCGAAGTCTACCGCTTTAGGCTTGTGGTACAACTCAGGTAAGTATAGGTTTTACAGTCAATTATATAATAATTTTAAAAATGTTTTATAGGTTAGTTTTGGGTGTGGGAGGGGTTTACAGTGGTTTATAACAAATGGGAATATTATGGGGGAGTATTGGGAATATTGGGAACATTGTGGGAGTATTGGGAATATTGGGAACATTGGGGGAATATTACAATATTGATTTTATTTTAGATATTAATTTACAATTATATTTGGAAAATATCATCTAATCATGATTGCCTGCTTGGCATTTGTCTGATATATTTTGGCAACACTATTTTATTTTCTTATAAAATTTTTCTTGCTTATAATTATGATACTGAATTAGTTTTTAGAATATTTGGTTATTTTGTTTTAATAAATTAATTTAAGAGTCAAATACCCTAATCCTGTAATATCCTTTGACCTCAAATATGGAAATAGTTGATATAATTGTCTAATTTTTTGTTATCAATTATATAAATCAGTTATAAAAGTTGATATTGCGGGTTAATAAGAAGACACATTTTAGTTTTGATCAGATATAGTCATCATTTTAAATACATTAATTTTTAACCATTAAACACAAAGTGCCAGTTTGCTATATTTGGGCTATGTTCTTAACATTTTTTGAGCACATTCTCTGTTATGAACGCTCTCAGTTATGTACAGATTTCGGTGAGCCTATACCATTGGCCCCCAAAATTTTATGATTGATTTTGACGTAGAATTTTATGCTGAAAACAATGGTGCACTCATAAAAATTTTTCGGGACTTCGGTTTCGACTTATCGAACTTTAAAGTCAAAAG